>JAWWLY010000388.1:0-12138 GCA_035041215.1 Gymnopithys bicolor | reverse complement strand
CAATAACTCTTGGGTCTTTGCTGCCACATGAATCTCCATCCCATATCTCCACTGAGAGGTCAGACTGAAGGACCTCACTAGCATACCATCCCTCTAATATTGGCATGCTGCCCCCAGGATTATCTCTGGTGAGCTTTGTTTTATACCTTTCTCCCTTTTAACCTAATTCAAAGCTCTTTCACTGAGACATGATAACTCCTGTGGAAAGACCCTTTTCCTCTTTGAGGCAAGTGTACGCCATCTGTTGCCAGCTCTGGTGTTATGTAGGCTGAGCCACAGTCCAAAAACCTAAAATTCCGCCAATGGCACCAGGCTCAACGGCAGGTTCTTCCTGTTTTCTCAATCCTCGTTACCCCTGGCTGGTAGGATACAGGAGAACACTACTTGTGTTCCTGTTCCCTTACCCGGTCCTCCTAGACTTGCAAACTTTCTATTGGTTGCCCTCAGTTACCATTGCAACTTCTATGATACAATGTATCATTGCCTCAGCTAGGGAAAATACAGGAAAAAGTGATTAAAAAACCTGCATAACGAGCTACATCAATGCCTCATTTAATAATAACAACAATTAAAATTCAGATCCACTTAGTGACATCAGAAGAAGGTGTAGCCCCTCATTTCCATCAGCAATGATACTGCTATTACTGATTGTGTTCACTCTGTATGCATTCTGCAAAAGCAATGGCATAATTAGCACAGTGCTGTCAGCACAGTCGGCAGTTGATATAGCTGATTCTGTGCATTGTTGCTTATACAGGAAAATGATTCTAACAAAAGAAAGGAAGCACACCTAGTCAAGTGTCCAGAGAGGACTGAAGCGGTTGCCGCAGAGCACAAAAGCAGGACAAGCACTTCTATCATTCACATAATCTGTAACGCCTCAGGCCTTGAGCTACAGGCTCATTGAAGAGGTTTGACTTTAAAAATAAACAAGGCTCCAAAAGTCCACTCACCAGATCTATTAAAAGGGCTTTCAATTTTTTTTAAACCTTGAGATAGCACATGGGAGAAGACACTGCACGTTTCTCAGAAGGTCAAATAATACACTTTCACTGGGAAGTTTTAGAACATAAGGGAACTTGGCAAAAGTTTAAAGGGCAACATTCAATGAAAATAAAACACTCTACAAAGCATTGGCTTATCACAAGCTAATCTGTACAATTTAGCAAAATCCAACCCATCCAGCTTTAAGTTGTCCAAATATTAAGAAATGAGATTAGGAAAAGAAGTAAAGAAAGAGAGAATTACAGCTACCAGTGGACTTCTATATCCCTGTAGTCCTGATGAGCTTCATTTAAATTCAAGGGTGTTCCTGATATTCTTGGTAAAAGACAGCAGTGAGTTTCTCAGTATAAGTACATAGCAATCAAAAGGACAGCTTTTATTTACTTTTGTATTTGCTGTGTTTATTTGATGCCCTTTGCTTCTTATGCTGTGTGTTATGTTTATGCCACTAATGATTTTGTAGACCTATATCCTCTCCCAGTAGTGATTTGATAGACCAGAATCCTCTGCTTTCTCAGTTTTCCTTGTTTCTAGTGTGGAAAGACCAAGCCTAAGTAGTTTTACTGTAAAGGTGTATCTGCCAGAAACCTTTCCATGAAAGCATTTCTGATTCTGGATATCTGTGTTCACACTCTATAAGAAAGGAAGGAATAGACTGTGCAACTATTTCCAGCACTCTCCAGGCACTACATTTTTACATCTACTGAGTGGAGACAGGATAATTTACCTGCTAAGTAGTAGATGTTAGAGTTTGTTTTCTTTGGTTGCACAGCTGAGCTTTATTTCTTGCTTGGAGCACAAAATGAAAGTGGATGTTTGCTTTTAGCTTTTCTGGACACATATATAAACAATTTTTATTGCATGAAGGTCAAATGCATCCACAGCTCCCAAACTGTCTAAAATTAAGCCAAGAGTGTTGTAACATTTATTTTTAATACATATACTAGCTTTGTAATAACATATATGGTTGTGTTGTTTAGATGAAAATAATTTGTAGAACATGTATGACATTAGCAGTGCTACAGCAGAAGACCTGCTCAGTTGAGGAGTTTTGGCAGAATTAAATCCTTTACAAAGAAGTCATCTTCACAGTCCACTTCCTCCCATTCTGACTTTCACTAATTTCTAACACAATTTTTAAAAATACTTCAGAGATAATTATATAATATTAATATATGTTTTGTATATTATTATAATATTATATGTTTTAAAAAACCTTTATGATATTGCTTTTATTTTCAGTATTCCTTTCAGACTCTTCTGTGGTGTTTAAAATTTCCTGCCTGTGGTTGGTGTTGCTGTCCAGTGTCAGATGTCAGATGTGGAGTTTGTTACAGCAAAGAAATTATTACTTATTCAACAATCAACACTAATGTCCTTCTTTTCTGTCCCCTAACTGCTAAAATGGCTAATCACAGAAATTTATTTCAGGTTAGGGAGTGGGATTTCTGAGTGACTGCATCATGGGTGGGTCTTATAGATGCATTCAAAGGTGGACAAATGATAGTGGTTGTCTACCTGCACAGTGATATGCAGGAGGGATTATTGTCTATAGACACAGAAGCAACCCAGAGTAAGACAGTGTCCTCAACTGTACAGATTTCTCACAGAAGAAGACCACAATAGTGTAATAAGTGCATAGATCAGACTCTAAAATTCTTTCCTGGAGGTGTAGATGCCTATCACAGCCCTTTCTGTGGTAAAAAGACAGAAAAATAATTCGATTTTTATGTCAGTGTTGAACTTCTATTATGCACAGACCAACCCAGAACGAAAAAAACCCAAAAAACAAAAAACAACCCAAAACCAAATAAATTCCAAAAATACAGACTAACATGTGTGTATGCACATATAATATATATATTACAATAGTATTATATATGTAATAATATATGTATAATGTAGTTGTATATTATAAATATTTGTTCTTCTTGTGTGATTAAACTTGGCAATGTTAAAAAGGATGAATTTTCCTTTCAGCTGAAACTGAAGAACAGCAAAATCTGTTTACACGGAGCTGCATGGTAGAAGTATTAACTCGATCTCATCTTCATTTTTTTGTTTTAATAAAAGTGAAGACTGCTGTTCATTTTTAGTTACCTTGTTCAGTAGCTAAACAACAGTAAAACTTCAGTTAAAGGCTACAAATTGTCCTGTGTTATTTTTTAAATGAATCAAGATGAAACTTTTAAAAGAGTCCATATGTGATGACTGGTCCAACCATTCCAAGTGATGGTTGAAATACATTTCTAGCTTCTTACTCCAAATATGGGAAATACACAGTTAAGAAAAAACATGATTCGTTGACACTAAATTAATTTGTCTCATCTGCTATGAGAAATTGAAGAATCGTCATCAATATATCTCTTTATCCTGATCCAATTGGTACATTACAACTTACAGAGTTTAACTTCATGCAGAGACCTGCATGTGCACTTGGAACTGGACTGTTTTCTTGGAAAATACACAAATACTGAGGACATTTCATTGGAATGATAGTAATAAAATTGTAAGTAATAAAACTGTTATGAAATACTTAAATGGTTCTTCTATATTCAGCATTTTTGTGATGCTAGCAAATATCCATTTGGAATAAAATAAAAAAGCCATTCAGTGATCTTCAGTTTAATTTCTTCTCTGATTATCTTATTTTATTCTACTGATTGTCTAGCTCTAGCTGTCTGATTTCTCCACATCAGAAAATAAGAATAGCTTCTTAAAATAAGCAAAACCAGTGTCCTTGTTTTTGAGAACATAAGTGTTAGCAAAGCAATTCATTAGATTTTAAAATTGTTTGGAGTAGAAGCAACTTCTGTGAGATCTGGAATAGTATAAACACCAGTCCTTTGTTGTAGTGGAAGTGGTTATTGTATGATCAGTAAATAGCAGCATGCCTTGGAGTAAAACAGCTATGGCTGATGAAAGACAATTGTTCAATCTCTTCTGATATTTTCAAACGTTGTAAAGTGCATCAGAGATCTGGCATCTTGTTCATCTTGCTTACAGGTTATGTATTTGATTCTATTATTGGAACTTCACACAGTATATTGCTATTTCTTAATGAACACATGAAGTTGAAATGAGGCATTCCCAAGAAAGAGGATGGGCATTCATTTCAATACATTCATTTATAGGTTAATTTCTTATTCTGCATGAAACTGGAGGCATCATTCAATTTCCAGATGGGATAAGCTAAAACCAGATTATGAGAAAAAGTTGACTGTCAATGCTGTATTCCCTGAAGGTGATGAGATAAACAACTATGAAGAAATTGATTTTATGCCCTAGTATCTGAAAAAAGCATATTTTCTTTCTAGATAGCTGATGTAAAACTTCTCTTCCGTATCTATATGAAGAATCATAAGTAAAATATCCTTGCCTAGCAAAACAGTGAATATTTGCCCAAATGAAATATTACAGTTTTTTCTCACATTTCAAATGGTGCAAAGTTGATATCCTCCAACCCTTGCTTCTTCAATCTTTTGCTCAAATGCTCTATATTTATATTTGATTTAGTTAAATATAAGTCCATTTGCATGCATTGAATTCTGCTGATTTTATCTGTGCTGGATCACAAATGGACTTCAGATATCTTCTGAAGATGAGCTTTTAGAGGATAATAGGAGTCAATACTCTAATAGGGGCACAGTGCTTTTCTACATTTGGTAGATAAGTGAATTTATGATCCTAGTTTACCATTATACTTGTTATGGGATGAAAGAAAAGTAGCTATACCCAAAGATTTTTCTGGGTGATAAATTGAAATTCATGTTTGGTGAAACCTTGTCTTCTGCAGAGCAGCAGAAGAATAACAGCTCTGAAATACATGTTTTGTTTGCATTTTTGGTGGGTTTTTTGGCTTTTTGGTTTATTTGTTTGGTTTTTTGTGAGCCTCAAGACAAATCTTATGTCTGGAAAAAATGATTTCAAAACTATACATGAAAAAGACAAATGTTAGTCCATTGGAAATAGAACAAACCCAGCTCTTTCTTTGGCAATAGATGAGGGTTTTCAACTCATATCCTCTCTAAAATCTGCAAGCTGTAGGATCTAACACGATAAATGTGTGGATCAAGTTTTGAACTATTGTGTATTTTAGTGCAAAACACCCTCTGCAATCTTCATCTGGAAACACAGATGCTTAGCTCCTAGATGAGTACTATTACAACAGCTGCAAAAAGGTGTTTCTTCTTTTTTCGTGCTAAAAGCATTCATGTCAGTTACTGTGTGACATGATAAACCTGTAATGCAGAGCTGAGTTTCATTTGTTCACTTGCTAATATTAAAGAAGAATTCACTATGATATTTCTGGGTTGATAGCCTTGTCTTAGAGTGATCTAACTTTTCTTTCTCTCACAGACTAAAACTATTACTGCTGCAGGATGCTCATCATGAAAGTGAGGCATTAAATAAATTCTGAGATTTTAAAGCTCCTGATAAATTCTTAATAGTAGAAGGAATCTTGGGATGGATTGTTTCTGCATGTGTACCTGCTGATGTCATTTGCAGTGGTCAAGGGGAAAATGATAATCCCAAAGATGACAAAGTTAGGTCAGTCTGAAAGGGTAACTGTAGATCAGAACTAGAATTAAAGAACAATAATGATGTCAAAAAGGAGTCATTCTCCCTAAGAAATAATAAGAGTAATTTAACAGAGACAGCAGCCAGCAAAAAGCACAAATCCAATTTATTAATATACTATATTGCTTGGAACTGCTATTTTAGTTTCAAATTAAAAAAAAAAAAAGTTGACTGGTAAATACGCAAGGTCAACTTGACTGGCTACTTGACATGTCAGTTTTTCACAGTAAGCACTAAGGTCTTTGCTAATGTTACTCAAAGCAAGCCTTCATTGGTGTAAGTAGCTATTGATGACTGTTATGAGACAGATGTTTCATACTCTCATGGTATGAGCTTCTTAATTGGGAAAAAATATTTTATAATCCACCTCTGCTTTGGTCTTAATGGAGAAGAAAAATCAGGTTTTGGTCTTTAAGATGGAACAGCTACTGCACTTCTCTGTGAGAAGTCATTGCCCTGTATTAGCCAGCAAGTTAAATAACTTGATCTTATGGTCTGATACCTCTCATACTGCTCTAGCCACTCAAGTTATATTGTAATGCCATTGAAATACAAAAGGTTACTGTGTTATATTTTCTACATTGAATTTCTTATGTCTGGGATATGAAACAAGATTTTACATTAAACTTACAAAATTTCTTAAAAAAGATCCTGAATACTTGGGAGAGAGATTATTATGCACATTATATTCATGTTTGTTTTTCTATGATTACACAGATGTTTCTTATGGGCTATGGCCATAGGACTTTATTTTCTGACAAGTCCCTGAATTTGTTTTATTATAACAAACCCTCAAGAAATTGTAAAGCTATCTTATTTTTGTATTTGATTTTTTTGTTATTTTTTTCTACATATCTTGAGAGTAATATTATTTTCTACTTTTACTGCACTGGAAAATGGCAACTAAATATTTTGTAGCGGATGGTTTGGTAAGACTGCAGTGTTACCATAGTGAATGCCAGATGTGTAGCAGAATAATTAAACTCATTAATAAAGTCCTTGCACTCAAATGGGAAATCTATGGATTTATGAAAATCAACAGTTAATATTTTTCCACACTTACTGTGGTGTATTACAAAAGATTTTACATTCTTCTTTTTCCTAAAAAATGAAGATGCCTGTCCCTGTTTGTAGAAGCAGGGTTTGTATACTGGGCTCAGTAAATCAATAAGGGGATTAAATAAATGGGGTCCAGGAAGAATTTTTTGGTAATGCACATTAGTTGTCAAAGTCCTGTAGTATTCTCAGCTCTGGTGTAGTCAATACAAATGTATTCGTCCCAAAGAAGTTACACCATAGAGGTAGCCATAAACTTCAATAGCATCAGGATTTAATGATAATATCTGAAATTCTGCTATGTGTTATATCTGTAGGTAAAGAGTGTCCTGGCAGGTGTCATAATCTCCACTTTTCTTGTGATATGTTTATGAAAATGCTACTTACCTTTTTAGAGTTTATGTAAGCAGATTTAGGGTGGCTGTATCTGTTTTTTGCTGCATTCTAGATGTTCAGAAGTGGAAAGATATTGTCCATAAAACTCACCTGATAGAAAGGGTTTTCTTGTACTGTAATGCTTGGTGTGACATTTCTGTGCAGCAAGAGCAGTACCACGAAATTCTGTTGCACTCCCTGCCATAGCTTCAGAGAATCTCATCACCAATTCAGAAAATCATTGGCCTCAGTATCACTTAGAATGACTGTCATCTTTCCTCTGTGGAAGTGCATTGACAGGAATAATGATGCACAGTAAGTGGGAAATTCTTTAATGAAATATTTTTTGGTTGAGGGTTATAGCTAGAAAACTCTGCTTCACTGAAGCAATCATATCTGTCCTTGGGTGTCCTCAACATATAGTACATAGTTTCAGAAGAGAGAGCAGAAGAATTGCATTTAGAAAATTTCCATCTTTATCTTCTCCCTGGCAGGCAATGAACTGAAATACAATTAACTCTTTCATTGCTTTAGCTTGGCAACACATCATATTCATGTGAAGGGCATTTCTGTAAGCCTGCTAGTATTTGACAAAATTCAGACAGGGAGCTAAAGCTGTTGCACATACTCTCAAAGTTATTTTTATGGCTACATTCCTACATTCTTTGTAATTTGGAAGCTGAAAAACCCCATTAAAAATCGAACATTTATGCTCCATTTTAAATATAATAGTTTCATATTTCATCTTTACTGCAGCTATCTGCAAAAAATAATTTGTTCATATACTTACAAGGGAAGGAACTTTTTTCTCTGTTGAGTGTGAATCTTGTTTAACTTTTCCAAAACAGCCTGTTTTGTGTATCATTCTTGTCCCATGTCTTCCTTCCTCTAATAAGCTTGTTTGATTTGGAGCTCTGCTATGTCAGCCACCATGCTCTTTATAGCTGTTTATTGATCTGTTGAAAACATCAATACTGTTGTGCTTATGGACCGGGCTTAATAATGTCATGAGTATTTGAATGAAGTCTTGTGAATTTAACAACCTGTATTTCTAAGTATTTCTATATCTATTAATGCATTCCATGTGAGAAAACTTTCCTGGTATATGCTGCTCTTAATCTTGGAAATCATATTCCTATTTCTAATCTAATATTCATATGACTACAATAGAAAATCTGTATCTTTTCTGAATGATTTTTGTAAAAATTTGTTCCTTCAAACCTGGAAGCAATTTGAATTTTAATATCAAGGGTAAAAAATATTTAGCTTTGTGCACTGAAAAAGACAAGCTTTCCAGCACAACTGCTGTTCAGTAAGAGCTATTCGGTGACTGGTACCACAACAGACATAAACCAGAATGCAGCATCTTTTATCTTAACATCAGAAAACACTGTGAGGTAACAGTAAACATCCCATAGGTCCCTTTTCACCTCACCCATTCTGTGATTCTGTGAGATACTCAGGGGATAATTTCTCAGTTTTTTAGAATGAATCTAAATTCCACTTCAATTTTGACATTGTATGTCTTTGTGACTCTCAGCCAAAGGAGACAGGGGCTGTTCAGTCTTTTAATTTTTTAAACAATTAATGTGACCAATTTTTCTGTTACTCATTGAAAATTTTCTTTTAGCTTAGATTCTTGATAGCAAATCATTTTTTTCTGAATGACCACTTTGAATATGGATTTTGTTTTGCTATTTTTCTCCCCAGTTCCTAGGACAAGGAATCTTTACTTCCTACTTATGTTACCTGCACAAACATGCACAGAAGTAGATGAGTAAGAATAATGGAAATATTGAATGTAAAAAATGTAATAAATTGCATTTAGAAGTGATAATTCCTTATTGAAACAAACAAACAAAACATAAAAAAATTGAATCTTCCTTTCTCCATCAGATATTAAGAATTTAATCTTTTGATTTGAAAACTATTTTAACTCTGCAGTAGAAAATGATGTGTGTGTATATATAGGATAGAACCGAAGTATGCACATGATAGGACAGAACTGAAGGTATGTTTGCTCTATTTGCATAAGACTTGAGTCATAACCTGAGCTTTACCATCATATCTATCAAAATTGGGAGTAACCAAAAATGGTTTTGTGCTTTAATTTTTTATTTTTCCTCATAGATAGTTAAAAACTAAGAATTAAAACAGAATAATTGTGTCTGAACTGTGCAAAAGGTTTGGTGTTTGTATCTACAAAATGATGCCTCAGGATTTTTTGATTTTTGATTTTTAATTTTATAGATTTTAGAAGCAATTGTAGTAAAATGTAGATTTTAGTGTACTAGTATTCCTAGTAGATGAAGTCCAATGTTTATGCATGCCAACTCTTATCCCATATCAACCCATTAGCTATTTAGTCTTGTTTTCAAAGCAGAAGGCTGAATAATATCTTAAAGCCTGCACTATGAGACATAAATTGGCAGAATGACCTCAAAGCCTAGAACACTGGAAGGCCTCCAAGTGCCCTGTGCGCTGCAAGGAAGATGAAGATGATGAAGAGGGGATCCCAAAATACCCCCAGACTCTGTTCCTGATGGAGTGTGCTGGGAGAGGGACAAGGCTGGACTGAGGGGCTGGGTAAATGGGACTGGATGGGCATTATTATAATACCCATGAAACCAGCAATGGGAGACATAGAGACGCGTCAACATGTATTCCTGAGAGCTCTAGACCTGGACATTAAAGGAACTATCTTTTATCTTATCCTGCACTAAGTTGGCTGGAGTCCTGTTTCCTGTGGTCTCTCTTAAGGCATCAAAAAGACACGGTTTCAAAAGGAGAATCACCTATCTAAAGCCTAATTATTACACCTTAATTAATACAGTACTTGAATTGTACAGATATTAATTGATCATTAATATGTTTGATCGTTAATGTTTCCAGTATTCAAAGGCCAGAACATGTTGTTTGAAGGTAAATTAGAGCAACTGTAGAAACAGACACATATGGTCAGAAAGGTACCTTAACCTCCCATGACTGCAGCTCTTCAAGGTCTGTGTCTTTCATGTAATGTTTTGCACTGTTTCTTCTGCATAACATTTCTGTTTCAGTTTAATAGGGTGTATTTTCAATTAAACACTTGTAACTGTGTTTGTTTTCCTTCCCAAACAGATGCAGTGACAAGCTGTTTTAACTAATATCGTTCAGCTGGAGAGAGGCAGATGACATTTTACAGAAGGCCACAATAAAGGCTTGGCTAGGAGAGTGAATCAGTTAATTTTGGAAAGAAAACTGTGTTGTCTGAGCGCAGTTGGGTTGTATGAAGAGAGAAAGGGTGGGGAGTTGTGGTGTTTTTGAGTGGCAAGGTTTGTTACACGGCTTTCTTTTGTGAGAAGGTGGCAGAAGCTTCCACAAAGTCTGAGAGCCAATGCCAGATGGCCCAAAAATGGACCATCACTGTCTCAGGCTTAGCCCATCAGCAACAGTGACAGCACAACAACAAATCTAAGAAGGAGAAAACACTGCTGTGCAACAGCAGATGTGAGAGAGGAGTGAGAATATGAGAAACAGCTCTGCAGACACCAGGGAGGAAGTAGGGGGAGGAAGTAGGGGAAGGTAGTGCTTCAGGTGCCAGAGCTGAGATCTCCCTGCTGCCCATGGATGAGCTCTCAGTGGAGCAGAGATCCACCTGCAGCCTGAGGAGGATCCCACACTAGATCAGGTGGATGCCTGAAGAAGACTGAGGCCTTGTGGGCAGTCCACAGGCTTCTGGCAGGACCTGTGGTCCTATACAGAGGAGCCTATGATGGAGCAGGTTTGCTGGAAGGACTTGTGACCCCGTGGCAGACCCAAGCTGGAGCAGCCTGTTCCTGAAGGACTGCACTCCTTGGAAAGGTACTCCAAATGAAGCAGTTCATGAAGAATTTAGCCTGTGGAAGGCTCCCCACACTGCAGCAGGGGAAGAGAATGAGGATGGAGAAGTGGCGGAAATAAACACAGGATGCACTGACTGCAGTTCTCATTTCCATGGCCTGCACAGCTGTGGGGCAGATTTAGAGAACATTGGGAGTAAAGCTATGAAATGAAGGGTGGGAAGAAGTTTTTAATATTTAGTTTTATTTTTCATTATCTTACTCTGATTCAATTAGTAACAAATCAAACCAATTTTTCAAAGTCGAGTCTTTTTCGCATGTGTTTGGTCTCTCTCTGTCCTTATCCTGACACATGAGCCTTTCATTATATCTTTTCCCTCCTGTCCATTTGAGGAGGAGAGTGATAGAACACCTGAGTGGGCACCTGACATTCATCCAGGGGCAACCCACCACATCAGTAAAGAACCTGCTCCTTCTAATCAAAGTTATATGTGAAAATTTGTACTTTCCTCTGTTCCATAAGCCTTTGGTGAGTCCAAATTCTAATGTTCCTTATTAGTTCTGTGTATAGCTAAAGAAAATCCTCAATTAAGTGCAAAAGAATAAATGTTTGAAATACTAATAAAAGAGTGTGACATGCTATAGGAAAATGCAATCTCTTGCTTGAGCAATGTACTGTTTCATTAGGCTTGAAAACAACATGTAACTGAATTGAGGGAATACTTTGCTTTTTTCTGATTCACAAACTTCTTGAGTCAAATGCTTTGCTAGTACCTAGCAGAAGCACTGATGTGGTACTCCCGATAGGAAGAGTGAATTAAACTACTTTTGAAAGAATAAATAATAAGCCCAGTTAATAGCTGGTGTGCACCAGTCTAGTCTGACTTAAGTGACATACCCAATGCTAAAGCACTGTTGAGAAAGAAGGGCCAGTGAATGGTAATTTTGCCTCAGCAGCGGGGACTATAGTTTTGGTCTGTATCTGTGCATACTTGAGAATGTATTCAGGATTGTGTGATTTAAACAGGTGTGTTGTTTAAATTTCAGCTGCAGAGAATTAGCCAACAGTTACTGAAACAAAATCAGAAAAATTGAAAAGTAAAAGTACACAATTGCTGATGTTCTATTACATGTTGACTTGCAACCATAAAACACTGAGCTTAGAGAGAAAGAAAAGGAAAGAAAGGGAAAGTAGGTAGGGAAAGTAGGTAGGGAAAGAAGGAAAAGAAAGAAAGAAAGAAAGAAAGAAAGAACGAAAGAAAGAAAGAAAGAAAGAAAGAAAGAAAGAAAGAAAGAAAGA
>JAWWLY010000387.1:0-12154 GCA_035041215.1 Gymnopithys bicolor | reverse complement strand
ACCAGTGACCTGTGGGGAATGCTCTTTTTCAGAGGATTGTCTAAGCCTTAAATTTAACCATCAACTCATTGGTTACCACTATGACATTGCAGGGAGGACCTAAAAGATAAGCATGTATTCTATAGGACCCTTTGTACAGGATAAATGGAGTAAGAAAACACAGAACACCGTGTCTTCACTTCTCAAAGCAGAACTGCAGCCAGTGTTTCAACTTGGAAGCATTCAACAAAACCCTGAAAATGGCCTGAACCTGCTGAGCCAGGCTGGCTGTTGGTTTGCTAGACTGCAAGAGGAGTTATGAGAACAGGGTGCTCACAGCCAGGAAGGTCAGACTGAGAGGTTATGAGACTGAAGAAAACAAGAACTCTCACAACCCAGTACAAATGAGCATCTGAAATATCTGCTGTGAGTTGAACAAGGAGGGAGGGGACACTGTGAGCATCTGCCAGTACCTCTGTGTGCTTAACTTCAATATTTGTGTTACCTGTGGCTGCTGTGGCAACCATACATGAGAAACATGCCAAGGACCTGCTCTTCCCTGGACTGAGAGCTATTATATGGCTTATTGAAGCAGCTGGACTGTTGGTTGGTTGGGTTGGGGGGAGGGGGGGGTGTTGTTTTTTTTTATTGTTTTTTATCCCAAGAAAGTGGTACAAGATAGCCTGTGAGTGTTTATCATTAATACATATGCCAGCTGGCCAGAACAGGTGATTAGAAGCCAAATTATTAGTACAGCAAACAGAAAAATAGATGAGAAGTGTTCTCAATTTTTAATGAGTGGCCTGAATCATGATTTAAATGAAACAACACCAGGGATGGGAAAGCCACAGAGATCTCTAGAAAGGAGGGCATGAAGGTAACTCCTGAAGCAAGGTGATGGGAGTTGGGGACAGCACTAGCCAAGGGGGATGCTGCTGCTTTCTCCTCTTTGGTCAGCCACCTTCCCTCTCCCTCTTCTGCCTCCTCCTCTCCTCCTGTACATGTGGTGTCCTTTCTATTCCCAGGGGATTGGGAAGGATCCAGGTTTGGTGCCACTGCAGTCACCACAGGTTGTCTTGCTTGGAGGTGCACATCTCCCTGTCTGAGAGCATGTGCTGCTTGAACAGCCCACCTGCATCCCTGACACTGCAGCCAAGTGCCCTGGCATGGTATGGAGCACACACAGTGGCTGTCACTGACACTGACTGCCCTCTATTACTTTTATCTAGTATTTGTAGTATCAAAATCCAACTTTTGTATCAAATTCTTTCCTAACAAAATGAGATAATCTTAGACCTCTTTCTGGTTTGGGGGTAGGAGGTGTTGGGGATTTTTTTCTTTATTTATTTATTTTTTTACATACAGCTTACTACTGACTATTATTTAACATACATAAACATATATGTTGGGGTTCTGAGCAACATGATCTAATGCAAGCTGTCCCTGCCCATGGCAGGGGGTTGGAACTGGATGGTCTTCAAGGTTCCTTCCAACCCAAATCGTGCTATGTTTCTATGACACATTAATTCTGTAGTTCTTTCCCACTGAATAGAGAACTCAACTTCTCCCTCTTCATTACATATCTTCAGAGAGGCTTTATTCTCTTACCATTAGTCCAGCTAAGGCAGACTACCATTTTTATATCTTAGGTGCTACAGGCTCCAGCTTTATAATGCCACATATTGAGCACATAAATAATCAACCATGTGTACATATTACTGTCTGGGAACAAGGCAACAGGTAAATGCAAGTAGATGGGAGAACACAAGGCAATAGTCCAAAAATTTAAAGGTGATCACAACACATCACCTGCTTGTCCATGGCTGATATTTTTTCCTTTTTTTAACTTTTACAATGGAGGTGGTTACTGACCATGGAGTCTAATGGCCAAAGAGTTGCCTTGCTAGTTCCTGTGAGACATTTCAGCCCTATGTGGGGAACAGCTTCCCTCCATTCCTTTGGCAAAACAGAAGCAAGTCAACAACAGGAACACAGGATGGGTCTGAAGCAGTAGGGGCAGGTACTTGGAATAAAATACCTGCTGGCATTGTCTTAGTCTTAACAGCAATGTATAGCATGAGTCAGGAAAACAGTCCTTCCAGGTACGTTTTGTTAGCATGCCAAGAGGACCAGACTGCATTTCTGAAGTCCTTGGAGTTCACAAGAAAGGAGACAAGCATACAAGAGCACATACTGGTTTGGAGTGAAAGATTTTAGAGCTCATGTTTTGTCATACACAATTTAGACCAACTGCTAAGACCCTGGGAAATATGAGACAAACAGATTTCAGCCTGAATAGAAGTCAGCTCCAAATCAGAGAGGTAGTCTGGTAATGATCAATGAAGAAACACTAATAAACACTAGCTAAAGTCAAATTTGTGAACAGCTGTGGTCAGCAAGAATCAGACAGTGAACATCAGCCAAAGGGCAGAAGCAATCTTAGAATAATAATAAAAAAGTCTTGGAAATGAAAAATGAATCCCCATAAAACTCAACAGCAAATACCTTTCCATTTTGGACAAGCTCATCTAATAGCCAGTACTTTCTCAGTTATAGCCAGTATTTTCTTAGTTTTAGCCAGTTTACAACAAAATGAGCCAGTTTGCAATAGTAATATACTTTTCCCATGATTCTACAATTTAGATAACTGCTAGCATAAAATCTCCAAGTGGCAAGATATTCCAAGTAGGCATTAAATCACAGCTTGAACTATTTTCAAATTAAACTGAATGTTGACTGAGCCCTGACAGTATCCATTGCTCAAGGTCCATGGCACTACACCTAGAACTGAAATCTGGACCAGCTGTGAACAAGCTTGTAGGTGTACTACACATATATTTAGAGTATTGTGCCATGGATTCTTTATCATCACAGTCTGCTACAGCAAGAAAAATTATTTATTATAATAGTATTTGGTAATAGCCCTGAAAGATATTGGAGGAGTTAAAGGCCTTCTTTAGTTGAGGCCCTACAGAAGTATGGAGAAAACCAGATATCCATGGGTCACTGAAACGGATATGGAGAGAAGAGGCACACAGTTAGTGACAGTCCTGAAGCCAACCCTGTCTCCTGTTAGAGCAATAAATATTGCTGATCCAGCTCTCCCTGCATATGTTATAACCCTCTTAGGAGACAGAGGAATACAACACCTTACAGTCCATGTCAGGGAAGTACAGTGCTTTTATAATGAGGCTGTTTATGGACCTTTAAGCTGTCATTATTTTCTAAGCCATATGATATTTGTAATTCCACTGAAGTGGTTTGGAAAAGTATTTGGATAAAACTGGTGGCATGAGAATATTCATAGCAACTCACATTGTTTTGGTGTGCGTGGGGGCTGTGTGATTGTGAAGTAGAAATGTTTCCCATTTAGTTCATGTAATTAGTTATGATAGCACAAACCACAACCCTTACAGGGCTAAACTAGCTACAAACAGATGTTTGTGCCTACAGTTCTCCTTATATTAAAAAAGGGGTAAAGCTTGTTATTTAAAAATTTTCTATATAAAGAAGGATCATAGCATATCCTCATTTAAAAATTCTTTCTAATCTGAACTAATATTCATGGCAATTTTGCCATTAATTGCCAAAGGGTGTAATTCCAAGAGAACAGGGATGTCACCACCTAGACTAGAACAGCTGTCATTTTGTTCTCTGTCTTTTTGTCCTTTATCTGCTGTTCACTCCAGAGAAAGTCTCTTATGCTGAAATCTTATGGGACTTGTTTTGAAAGGCAATATTAATTACTACACATTTACACTGTGGTGTGTGCATCAAGTCAAATAAAACAGGGCTGAACTCTTCTGAGAAGTGTTTATCTTCTGCTACAATATTACTACAATATATGTACTGTTTATATTATTTCCAAGCTTTTTATAAGATACAGATGCTAAATTAATGGTTTGGAGTGTTTCAGACTGGCCCTCCAATCCCTAGCAATTATTAAAACATTTGTACCACATTTAATACTGTATTTAAGTGTCCTGAAACCTCATATGAATTGGGAAAGTCTGTTGGTTTTTATGACCTCTGAAATTTTCCTTCTCCATCTCCTTTCAAAACCCATGGCTACCATGCTTGTAAACTTGGTGATTGTCCTAGATTCATCCCTTGCCTAATTTTTTCCCGAGTTTATATTTTTCTTCAGAAAAATACAGACGATGCTGCTAAACAGGAGCATTTCCACAGTTGTGTGAGACATTTTTGTAGTGAACACAGTGTCTCAAGTTTTAATTAAATCACCACTGCTCAACTGTATTTATTTATTTAAAATGCTGTGAATTTAATGTGTTCCTCTTTAGGAGACGCCAAACCAGTTCATGCAGTGAACATTATGAATTTGAGATGCCTCTGTCCCCAGTGATGTGGAGCAGTGCTTTGGGCTTCCAAGAAGCACATGGCTGTGGACACCCTGGTGCTTCCCAGGGCAAGGCCAGCAAAATCAGTCCTGAAAGGAGATCAGGGGCTTGGAGGCAGTTAAAAGCAGCTCTTATATACTTTGGAGGAGGGGGAGAAAGGATTTCAGTGATTGTTTCAGATTTAGTAAAGCTTGGACCAGAAAGGCAAATGAGTTGGGTGACAGGGCTATAAGAAGTATCTACAGGATAAATTTATCTCCTGGCTGACCTGTTTTGACAGCACCAGTTTTATAAACATGTTTTGAACCCTCTTTATAAACATTGTACTGCTTTTAAGCTAGGACAGCACTTGCTTCTAATCTGAAGTACTAATTTAGATTAAATAAATATGTCTTGCAAAGCATCAGTTGACATTTCCCATCCCCCCAGAGACAACAGAACACTTTGTTCCATCTTCTCCTTTAAAGGAAAACAAAGGCTTTTCCCAGGCTGCTTTATTTTGACAGCAGTCAAGACAGGCTGTTCTACCACCTTTGGAACAAACAAGAATTTGGAGCAATAAAAAGAACTTTACATCTGTACATAAGGAAATTAAAATAATCTCTTTAGTCATCCTCGCATGTGAACTCCGATCATCAACCCTTCTTTAGGTAACAAGCAGAAACCTGAACTTTTCCCCCAACAAGACATCAGTAGATTGCCATCAGCCTTAAGAGGATTTATTTATCTACTGCAGCAGGAGAATCAAAGTCCCAATGTGCAGGAACAGACTATTTCCAGTCCCCATCCACAGGACTAGGGCAGATTGAGAACAGTAACACAAATGCCTGAAAAAGTGATCTGCTTCTAAACCTGATCTACACACATATTTCTGCATCAACACACATTCAGGGGTTTCGTGCAATTGAAAAACCAGGTTACATGATCCCTATGCTAACATCATCCAACCTCTGTGGCAATATTTTTAAATGTTTCTTTTGATTTCCTGTTTTCCAGATGAGTGGAGTGATGGAAGTTAAAAAAAAAAAAGTAATTTAATAGATCATGGAAGAAATTAATGGAAAACAAAAGATCATTTCTGTAGTCTCCTTAACTAAATTAACACTAACTTCATTTTTTAAAGTCCCCACTGTTCCTGATTTACTGCTTTCCTTTCTACCTGATTTATTTTCCAGACAGAGAACTGTAGAAGGCAGACAATTTTTCAGCATGGTGTCATATTTTCTGCTGGGTTATTTTCTCTGCCCAAGAAGTTGTTAGAGAAGAGAACAGAGAAATGGATTTATGTTGCTGTACCTGAAAAAGGCACATATAGCCACGCAAGGACATTTTTCAGAAGTTTCACTGAAGATTTCCTAGGAGAAATTATGCTTTACAACAACATTAACACCAGGAATTGCCTGCAGTATGTGTAACAAAGTATTTCCATTTCCTCCTTCTGTCCTCCACTCCTGCACCATTATTTTTTAATTCAAAACCACCAAGTACTCACCAAGTAACATTTTGCAGCCTGCCTGGCAAGGCATCTTACATACAGACATGCACACTTCCCACCTTTATTTATCTGTGATGAGCCTGACAACTTCATCTGTAAAACTCAGAGTTTAGAACAGCAGCAGTGATTTAAAATAACCCCAGTGAAAGGTATAGCAAGTAGTTTCATAAAGCATAGGCCACACCTATTCCTTTTTTAGTGACATTGCCCTAAAACTCCCAAAAAAGAAAAAAACCTCCCCAAAAGAAAAAACCCACCAGGATCAAGACCCTTACCCCAATTCTGTAAGCACCCTGTCTTACATGTATTTAAATCACAGCCTCTCAGGGATCTGCTCTTGGCTTGATCCACCTTCTGTTTTGCCTTACAAATGGCTTCATATAAATTATGCATCTTCACAAAAATGAGATATGGACACTCATAAGGATCCTGTATGGAAATACTTTTGCCCAGAGAAGTTGTGGATATCCCATCCATGGAAGTGCTCAAGGCCAGGCTGGACAAGGCTTTGAGAAACCTGATTTAGTGGAACATGTCCATGGCAGGGGGTTGGAGTGAGATGATCTTAAGGGTCTCTTCCAACCCAAACCATTCTGTGAATCTAAGATTGTACTTGAATATAACTGCACAGTTCCAGTCAGAAGTGAAGCACTGCCTCAGGGAGAAATAGCACTAGTCCTTTTCCCCAGAGAATTCACAATTTTTACAAAGGTAAATAAAAGACTGGAAACAAGTAAGAGAAACAGGAGATAAAATGAAGTGGTAGGAGAAGACATAAGAATGTCATAACCTGTAGAACCCACCCTCTGCCCCAAAGACTTCCCTTATCTTTTGATGCATAAATTTTTCTCATCAGCACTAGATTCAATACCTGGAGTTTCATCCACTGAAGAATTAAAACATACCATACCAGCTATGAAAAATATCACAAAATAATATATAGCAGATGTGATATGTTTAAGTTGAGCATGAGAAGATCATGCATTCATGTGAATGTATTTCAGCTGCAAAATCATCTTCAAAGCACGGTCACACCACTGTCAGCTTGCTCCTGTGAGCAGTGCCACTGACTTTTTGGCAATTCATTTAGTAAAAATTGAGAGAAAGAGTCAATGTATAAGTTACTTATATAGAGAGGACTGTGTAATTAATTAAAAGACAATTGTCTATGAATCAAAATAATGTAATACGACAGTTACTGTGGCACTGAGTAGAATTACACACCAGTCCGTGGAATTAAAAAGCAATTGCCTTGTTTTCAAAATGTTTGCTACTGATTTACACAGGACTTAAATGAAAGCAGAATTTGAACCACAGCTGTGAGGACTTTATGAGATTGGGTGAGGTTTGGTGTGAAGAGGTTTGTGAGACTGAGCATCAGTATCTCATTTTAAGGTATCTCGAGGCTAATGTGTTCCCAGTTTTTTTTTCAAACTGTGATGTTATAGAAAATGAATACATGCACCTTCCCCCAAACATTAGCTAAGGTTGTCTTTGGAAATAATTTTTCTTTCATTTTACATCTTTATGTGGCAAAACTAGATAGCTCACTCCCTACAAGGAAAGTCATCTCTTGACATACTCTGAATTCAGCCCAACAGTGTGGGTGAAGAGGTACGAAGTGGGGCATTGCCTGCCCTCTTCCAGGAAACTTCATACAGAACAGCAACAACTACACCAAATACTTCACTGGGCATCAAAACCATGTTTTACTTCAGTGTTATCTTAGAAATTACTTTAATTCTAGGACAGCTTCCCATATTTATTTCTTGGACAAAATCCTGATTATTGCTTACAAAAACCTATATTAATTTTATCTTTTCTAAGTTAAATGTTTAAATTCAAACAACTGATTGATTCTCCTTGATAGTGTGGGAAGTTGCTGAATTTGCCATATGACTTATGCCTACCTTGAATTATTCCTAATAGAGGAACCAATACCAAAGCTTGATGTGGTTTTGAGTTTGGTATTTTCTATTTTGCTATTATTTTTACACCATCTAAACCCACACAAAGCCCAGAAACAATACTCACTAAAACACAAACAGCAAAATTATGTTGGTATAGGAGTTTTACTGCATTTATAGAGGTCTTTACTCAATACTTTATTTATAGTCCTTATGTCTTTCTTCTAAGTTAGTCAACTCCTAAGAAAGTTATGATGCAAATATGACAGTGAAGTGCAAGAGTGGCACTTTTACTACTACTCATTTGTAAACAAGATGCTTAATCACACTCCCTGTGTCTCCATCAGAGCAACATTAAAGCAGATCAAACCCTGACATAGGAATTTCACTCATAGCTCCAAGTGAAAAAAACTCATCCCAAGCCACTTGTTTTGAAAACAGTGTTAGTGCAACCCTTCTACACAAGTATGTTCCAATTTCTATGTCCTCATTTCCACATTACTCCTCTCTCCTTTCTCCTCCAGAGACACCAGTTTTCAGAAGTTCCTGTGTCATGGAGCTGTGCCGAGTCATCACACCTCAGGAAGAAAAATTATAAGGAATTATGCACGTTGCCAAATGAATTCACAAATGTTCAATGTATGCAGCAGTAGTCAGGAGGAACAGTCCTCTGAGCACTCCTTTGTGTTGCCATAATTAAATTACCAGATTAGATAGCATTCTGAGAAAGAAGTGTCCTACAGTTACAAATCAACAATTTACAGCCTCTAAAGGGTGTTTAGGTCGTAACTGCAAATGCCTGTCAAAATGTATTTATGGAGCTGAAAAAAGGAGTAGAGATACAGCAACACATATTTTTTCATTGTGGGTGGGATCTGGACCCATCTGAAAGTGTTTCCCCATGCAGCATCACTAAACTCAGCAACCTTTGGCTACCTGTTAAAAAGCTGATTAGCCATGCCTTTCACACAGCTCAAGTTCAGCATCTGGTCCTTTTTAGTTTTGTTTCCTGTGGAATAGGAAGATAAAAGGGTGAGTTACTAATCCAGAGCCATGCAGCCAGTTGGCAGGAGTTAGGCATTGGATCAGAAGTCCTGTTTCCAAGTCTTCACCCAGAGACAAACCTTACTCAAAAAGTAAATCTAAAAAAGACTACTGCCTCTCAGTTTTTCATTTTCTCCTCTACACTGAAAGCAACCGTTAATGCTCCACAGATGTTACAGGGCAAAACAACATCAAAAATAAAACTACAAAAATGTTAACTAAAAAAGAAAAAAACAAAGCAAAAAGCCCCAAACCAAAACAAGCAGACTTTGAAACAAACAGGGGAAATTCCCCAGCTGTAGTAAACAGATTATCCAAAAATTCTGCGAGCTACTACTCTGCACTGGGTGTGGTATGTGCAAGAAGACGAGCTGCAAAAAAACAGACTGCTGAAAATCGATTCCTGTTGCCCCCATGTTCAAAATTCTTTTCACAGTGAAGTTATCAGACTCCCAACTGCAAGCAACTTACTCTGCATTTTTTTCTTGCCCTGTCAAAGATTTAAAAGGAATATAAAATAGACACAAAGTAATTGATCTGTTCTCAAACCTGCAGGAGAGAGGCAAGATTTATTTCACTTGTAATTTTTCCTGCCATCAAGGCAGGATTGGGTAAAGATGCAATGGAGAGATGCCTTGTTTACATTTATATAATATAAAGGACAAGATTTTCTGCTTAAGGGATGCGTTTAAAATGCTCCATGTGACATGTGAGTCAAAAACCTCATTTCTCTTGAACAATCTCTCTGCGTTAAAACTTCAGCTTTTCCACCACAGACTTCAAATGTAGCAAACATCTAGTTTTAGAATTTATTGCTGAACCTAAACTTATTTTCAATGTTGGATTCTACTTTGGTAGTATTTTTCTTTTCCATGCTTTATTTCAGGGGTCAGATTTCCAAAACTGTTCAACATGTGTACTCAAAGTCAAGATTCCAAATGAGTAAAAGGCTGAGTAAAAATAACAACTCCCTGCAGTTTAAAACTGAGAACCACCACAAAGTATTTTCATATAAAAGAAAAAAAAAAAAAGAAAAATCCCAAACAAACTCAACAGGACTGATGGAAGAAGTAACACACCACATCTCCATGGCCCATCTACTTCACAAACATATATATGTACTTTTTGTGGATAGATATGTGTACACACAAAGCCACAAAATGAGAGGACAACCAGATCACCATGAGGCAATGACATTTTATATGATACAGTCACACAAAACATGATACTTCATAGAATCATAAAATCATTAAGGTTGAGAAAGAGCTCTGAGATCATCAAGTCCAACCATTAATTTAGCACTGCAAAGTTCATCATTAAACCATGTCCCTAAATGCCACATTCACATGGTTTTTGAAGACGCCAAGGATGGTGATTCCATGAATTCCCTGAGCACCCTATTACAATGCCTTACCATCCCTTCAGTGAAGAAATTTGGGATATTGGTCAGCATTTAACAAACTTCTTGCAAAAAAACAATGAAGCAAGACTTCTGTAATTTAAGCTGCCACCTCAGCACCAACACAATTTATCTCCTTATGAAAACATTCATCAGTCAGCAAGCAGGAAAGCTACCAGCACAATGGAACTCTGAATTTTGCTATAACCGGCTTTGAATTAGGATTTCTCATATACTGTGTGATCCCAGTGCAAACCCTTACTGGTGGGATTTGGAGCTCCCAAGGCAAAACCCTGCTGGCACCATGAGCCAGTGCCTGTAGGCTGAGTGAGAGGCAACTGTCTGTGGGCAAGTCACAATGCCCTGCAAATGCTTCTCCTGGGCATAAGGAAGACATTTGATTTTGAGCAGTGAGCAGTTACTTATATACTCCTAAAGGAAATAAAAATGGCAGCTGATGTGTTCCTCTAGCTGAGGGGTTTTATTCTTCACCATGTTTCCTGATAGTTGGTATGGCCCTGAGATATTCCTTTAACTTATCCTGCCAAAATCAGGAAGTGCTTCTAGAGTGGGGCTACAGTTCAGAGATGCTCTCTTGAATGTGTGTTCAAAAAGTAATCTGCTTTCCCTGTCTGTCTGCAAGCAAGCAGGACACAAGTGCTCCTCTCTGACTTGGCTGCGCACCTCAAGATAAATACAAATTCCCTGGGAACACAATGGTGAAGGTCATAGAAGGAGGTGAGGAAGCTGATGATGGGAGGAAGATAATGTGGGCAGGGGTTGTAGAAGCACTACCCAACAGGCAATTCTGCAGACTGCTACCACTTATGTAATTAATAGGCAGTGTTTGGCTGCCTCCCGAGCATCACCTTGTACTGCGTACTGGCCCTACGTAGTATAGCACATGGCTGATCAATAAGGACACCGGGAGTGGGGCAGCTGAGTGACACCCATCTTTCCACCGAGCCTGTGTTGGCTCTGCAGGGACGCCTGCTAAGCATGGGTACCATCCAACTGCTGCCCATGCTGGTAGTCCTGGCCTGCCTGCTTGAGGGAGTATCAGGGATAGGAATTAACTGCTGAAACATCAACTATTTTATATCCTTTTGTATCTCTTTATCAAATTTTAAGTATTTTATTCTCGTGTCTATTGAGTGTTAAGCATTTCATCCTTTGTATTCTCTTTTGCTAGTTGGCATTGCAATGGATGCTGTTTCTGGTATTTCATTACAGTGATTACCTTTATTCCAGACATGTATCTAAAGAGAACTGTTCCAGACAGTACTCGGTGTTGGATGAAAGATGTCACTTTTTTCTGTAGGCGTCTTTTATCTCGGGGCTTCTTGATCCTTTGTTTCAAGATGGGATGCACTCTCAAAGACTTCCTGTGTTTAGCTGGCTGCCACCTTTTATCTTGGCGCAAAGCTCAATCGTTCCTTGGCACATGGCAGGTCTGGGAAATTGCCATTTTACAGCCAAGAATTGAAGACAGATGAAGAGTCCTCCCAGACAAGATGTGGCAGGGTCAGGTTCACAGGGTGGGGCTGCCATAGGTAAGAGGGGTGGGGAATGCAGGTGCACAGAGCGGGGCCAGCAGAGCCGAACGGGGAAGGGCGTGGTCTGGTGAGCGGGGCGGGAGTTCCGCGGCCGCGGTGGGGCCCCGAGCAGGGGCCGGCACAGGTGAGCTGGGCGGGGCCTGGGCAGGGGCACTGCCAGCAAGGCAATCTGAATCGTAAATGTAATGATGACATCTAGAGGGGGCATCACGAAGAGCAGCGGCCTCTTGCTCCCCCTCCCCTCCCCACCGAGGTAGGAAGGAGTCGAAATACCAGAGGTGGACGGGGGGAGGGTGTGGAGCGGGGCAAGGGGAGGGCAGGGGGAGACCAGGAGTGGATGGGGTGAAGGTGGGAGCAGGTAGGGCTGATGGAACAGGAAGGGTGGAAGAGTCGAAGTGTGCAGGAGAGCAGGGAGA
>JAWWLY010000386.1:0-12155 GCA_035041215.1 Gymnopithys bicolor | reverse complement strand
CTGTCCAACCTGGCCTTGGACACTTCCAGGGATGGGGCAGCCACAGCTTCTCTGGGCACCTGTGCCAGGGCCTGCCCCCCCTCACAGGGAAGAATTCCCTCCCAATATCCCATCTACCCCTTCACTTCTTCATCTTAAGACCATTTCCCCCTTGTTTTCTTCTCAGCTCTTGTCCCAAGTCCCTCTCCAGCTCTCCTGGACCCGCTTTAGGCACAGGAAGGGGCTCTAAGGTGTCCCTGGAGCCTTCTCTTCTCCAGGTGAACAATCCCAGCTCTCCCAGGCTGGCTCCAGAGCAAAAAAAAAAAACCAAACCCACCTTGTTCTGGACATGCATCTTCCCTCCCCAACCCTTTGACCTCCCATGTGCACAGCATGGGACACAAAACAAGCAACACACCCTGGATGCAGCCCACCCCTGGGTGCTACCCCTGGCTGTTCTCCATCTGCTTCCCAACCCCAAAGTCAGGTGTTAAAACCTCTGACCTCCATTCTCAAGGCTTGCCCAAGCTCTCAACCCATGGAGCTCTGTCACATTCCATGTTTCTGGAGGGGACGGAGATTCACAGTGGTGGAGTCCTGGAAGCCCCACACTTGGTACATGTGCCCAGACAAGCCCTGGCTCTCAGCTCTTCATCTCCTGCATCAGGACCTGCCTGTCTAAACCTGGGGAAGAGCAGAAACCTGTTGCATAAGGCACACAATCATCTCCCTGCAGCTTCCTGCTGCAAATCACATTTCAGCAGATGATTTTCACCTTCCCCGTAACTAATGAAAAACCCTTTAATTCAATGTGTTGACATTAAAGCTCAGGCCTGTTCCCTGGAATACAAATGGAAATGGGAGCCAGGCTTTTCCAGAAAAAGGCAGTTTGGAAGGACTGGTTTGTGTTTTTCTGTGGATTTAAGCTGTGTTGGTTTATTTAATGATAAAATACCAGAGAGAGTGCAATTCCTCTGACTGAAAGCAAAAGTTCCAGTTTAGGTCAGACCTGTCCCAAACCCTTGGCAATACAGATGACTAAAATCTCGAGATGGCAGAGGCCCAGCCCTCCAAAATTTTGCCAGGACACCTACATGCCTCTGTGCTGAAACAATCTCCCTGGGCAGGCACAGAGCAGCACATTTAGTCCTGCCAACCCCCTCCTTTTTCTTGCTCTTGCATTGTCTTTCAGCTGCAGAAGACCTTCCCCATCCTCTGTTTCAGCATCTGATCCTCCAGTGGATCTTCTCTTGGGAGGATCCGTTTTTTATCTGCTGGAGAGGGGAGGATGGGAGGAGACCAGAGCCCTCTTCCAGTGTGAAGAAATGAATGATGACATCACCCTACATCCCCCAACTCATGCACACATGGAGATCATGATCCTGAAGAAGGTCCCACTGCTTCTCTGCTGAGGAACAACCTGAAATGTGGGACATCTTGGCGATGCCAACAAAGCTGGTGGTGTCTGGGCAGCCTTCCCTTGTTCCTCCACTCCTCCAAGCACCACATGTGATGTGGAAGGGAATGACAGTGGTGTTTCCTCCACCTCTCCAAGCAGCCTATATAATGTCACCTTCCCCCTTCACTCTGCCCCTGCCCTGCAGATCATGTCCTAATTAATCTCCCACTGACTCTGGTCTGAGTCACACAATCATCACAGAATCATCACAGAATCATCACAGAATCATAGAATATGTTGGAAGGGACCTGCAAAGATCATCAGGTCCAACTCTTGATCCTGCACAGGACCATCCCCAAGAGTCACACCCTGTGCCCTAGAGGATCCTCCCAACCCTCTTGAGCTCTGGCAGCCTTGGGGCCGTGCCCACTTCCCTGGGGAGCCTGGTCAGTGCCCACCACCCTCTGGGGGAGGAACCTTATCCTGAGATCCAACCTAACCCTGCCCTGACACAGCTCCAACCGTTCCCTGGGTGCTGTCCCTGGTCCCCACAGAGCAGAGCTCAGTGCCTGCCCCTCCTCTGCCCCTTATCTGGAAGAACCATTGGGAGTCTGGAGTTGCCAAATTGTGCACCAGTCCCTCTCTAGACGATCTCATTTTATCCTTGCTTATCCAGACTCAGAATCTCACAAACTCCCTGAGCATCTCTCCTGCTTTCTCCCAACATCCTGCCCCCACCCCCAAGACCAAGACTTGCATATGTATGTGGTCAGCACACACACATGAAGAAGCTTTGCTGCTCTCCTGAGGACTCATTCCAGAAGTGCCTCCCAGAGAATGCCCCTGGAGATGCTTCTGATCCAGAAGACCATAGAGGTGTTGGAGCTGGAAGTCAGTCCCTCAGACAGAAACAGGATCCATCACAGAGCTCTCCAATGTGCACATGTCCAGGGAGGGAACATGTTTGTATTTTGCAATCCCAGTGCAGATATTAAACCCAGATTTGACAGCAACCTCTTGTCTTCAGGTGAGACACGTGGTTACCCAGCAAGTGCCTTCTCCTCACCTTGTGTGAACAACTCACAGGCACGGAGGAGGGAAGAGATCTTGTGGTTTTGGGAGCAGTTGATGTGAGTCACTACCAGGCATAAAGACATTAAAAGTGGCTCTAGATACCTGCCAGATTAGGGAGATGAATCACAGTCATTGTGACCTCTACATGTGTCTGGCAAGTAGTTCTCTTGTTACCTAGTGAACAATCTGTTTTTCATGAACCCAAAATAACAATGTTTAGGAATAAATTTCGTTTTTCCTTCTCAACTCCATGTGAGTCACTGGCACGGAAGGAATAGAAGGAGGAATCCTCTATATAGACATGCACATGGCTCAGGAGCAGGGAATTCTGAACGGGGAGCAGTCCAGCCTTGGGGGCCAGACTGGTGCCCCACTGACAGCCCCTCCTTTGCTGGGGTGACCCACTTGGCACACGGGGAGTGTGGTGAACCAGGAGTCTCCTGTGGCAGCCCTGTGTGGTGTGCCCCTCTGCAGCCCAGATTATCTCCTGTGCTTCCTCCTGTCATCTCATTTGCCTCCCTAAGAAGTGTCTGGCTTGGATCCCGTGGTAAACTTGCTGGCTGCTGCCAGCCCTGTGCCAAAGCTTGCCTTTCAAATCTGAAACAAGAGCAGGTTGTAGGCTTGACATTTTTCAGCAACTAAGCCAAAGTATACGGCAAATGATATTTTTACCTTTTTTCTCTGTGCCCTTTTCTTTTCTCATGTCTATTTGCTTCTGTCTTCGTTTGCCTCACTAAAAAAAAAAACCAACAAAAATCCAAAATCAAGTGTCACCAATTCAATAATTGCCCTTTCGATATGTCCCTGTCCAAGATGACTCTGAGCAACTGGTCTGCCAGGTCAGAAACTTGCTCTTGGAGACTCTTTAAACTAAAAGGAGCATGTTGCAGTGATATATTTCATGTTGAAAGCTGTGTTTTTCTCCTTTCTCTTCATAGGCATTCCATAGGCATTTACTGACAGTTCAGCTCTTGCACGGCTGTTTGTTTGCAGTGGATGTGTGCCAGCTGTAACTTAGATCCAGCTAAATATTTCATGTCAAACCAGGATTGCTTCCCTTCTGTGACCACCCCACAACAGCCAGGGGCAGGGTGACTTACAGATGAGATTCCACTCTCCAACTGCTGGTGCCTTCAGGAGCCCCTTGGGCAGCACGGAGGCAGGAGCTCACATACCTGGGAAGGCTTATATATCTCTCTTTTTTTTTTTTTAACTTATTCATTGCAAGAGCTGAAAATAATCTGAAGCAACCAAGAAGGTGAATGTCTCTGTTTAAAGAAGGATTTGAGCCCTTTACAGTGTCTAAAGGGACTCCAAGAGAGCTGGAGAGGGACTTGGGACAAGGGCCTGGAGGGACAGGACAAAGGGCAGGGTTAGTTATCCCGGGATATTGGGAAGGAATTCTTGGCTGTGGGAGTGGAGAGGCCCTGGTACAGGTTGCTCAGGGAAGCTGTGGCTGCCCCTTCCCTGGAAGTGTCCAAGGCCAGGTTGGACAGGGCTTGGAGAGACCTGGGCTGGGGGAAGGTGTCCCTGCCACAGCAGGGAGTGGAACTGGATGAGCTTTAAGGCCCTTCCAACCCAAACCATTCTGGGATTTAATAGCAGCAGATGTACAAGGAAAGGGGAAGAAATCCTGCAATGGAACAAACAGGGCAAAGTAGCTGTGTGAGGTCCAGAACTACATTCTGTGACTGTGGATCTGCATTTAAAAACAGGTGACTGAAGCTTTGGTGGTGCTTTGACCCCCAGCCACTGTCCCTGAAGGGTCCAATCCAGCAGTTCAGAGCCTGAACAAGCTGCTCAGGGACCACAAATCCTGCACAATCCCACTGTACTGGTGTCCCCTGCAATGCAGACAGTGGTAGCAGGACAGTCCCGTTGGGAAACCCCAAAGCCCCCCCAGATCCCTTGTACATCATTTTCTCCTGCTCAGCCTGGTTTATCACCCTGAGACCTTCTTCCCTATCCCAGTGAGGAAGGGCCAAATTCTGACCTTCCAAAGTTCCCAGCAAAAGGGCTGAGCTCCCTCGGGAGGACATATGGTATTTCCATCAGGACATCTCTGGAAAGCACCCAACAGAATTGCCAGGGATGTGGCACCACAGGGGACCAGCAGCATCACCAGCCAGGCCAGGGGAGTCCTGAGTCAGCAGATCTCCCACCATGATCTCACGACAGCCAGGACCAGAAATGCTCCTTATTAACACAGAAATTTATGTTGCCTATAAAGTACATTCACAGTGACATATTTAGTAACCCAATTAATACTCTGCGACAGACATTTTAGTGTAACTAATTCTGGTCTGTGTGCTCCCTTTAGAGGGATATAAATGGCTTTGTGTTGTGCTATTGATCAATGTGGCCACAGGATTTCACATCCCACCATCCATCCAGGATACCCCGGGAAGGTGCACAGGCTCCACATCCCTCTGCAAGTCATCTGCTCCTGGGGTGGGAAAGGGGATCCCCAGTTAAAAAACCCCAACATTCTGCCCTGTGGAGGGTGTGGGCTGTGAGTTTGGGGGATGGCATGGCATGGCATGGCATGGCATGGCTTGGCGTGGCATGGGTTAGGTGGCTTCAGCCCCACATCCTGTCCTCTGCAGAACCAACTGCAGCCCACAGGTCTCCGGCTTCTCACCTGGTACCAAGCATGATGGGGACCCCAGTTTGTGTAGAGCCCCTCACTCCTGCAGAGCCTTCCCACATGGAGCAGTGATGGGGCCGTGGTGCTCAATTCCAGCTCTGGAACGGAGTTGCCACGGAAACTGATACTGTTGACTTTTCTGATCTCCAAACCCAGCCCGTGGCATCAGTGCTCCCATGCCCAGTGCCTGCTGGGGGATTCCTCCAACGGCAGGTTATGGGGGGCAGTTACTCCCCCTGTCCACCCTACAACCTCACATTTGCCCACAGTGAAGCCCAACCAAGCCCCACGTGTGAGCACAGCCAAGCTTTCCAAGGCTTCCCAGAAATCCACACAGGTTTTCATACCCCACCTCCCCTCCTCACCCTCAAAAACACCCCCTTGTCGAACATCACCTCCAGGAGCCTGCAAAGCTGTTCCCTTCCCTGCTCTGTGCCCTCAACCCAACATCAGGTGCTCAGGCAGGAGGGGCATCAGAGGAGATCGATTGCCCACGAGGATCTCTCTGTAAGAAGAGGGTCTGGAGATAGGGAAGAGACATCAGAGCCCACTGGAGGGATGTCAAGGGAAGGGTAGATGTGATGTGGAAGGAGGACAGGGTGCGTGTGGTGGTGGCTCTGGGCAGGGAGAGGTCAGAGCCGGCGTTGGGGACAGTGGGAAGGGGACATACACTGCACAGAGGTGTCCTCAGGCAGAGCAGTCACTGCCTCCCTCCTTTCATACATCCAGAGGCTGTGCTTTCATTATTCATCCCCCTTCAGGGGAACTATCTCATACTAATAAAAATGTCAGAAGGAATACACAAATACATACATACACCAGATGAGGGGTTGCCACAATGCACGGAGAGATGTGGTGATTTATGGCCTCCTGGGCTGCCACCTCCATTCCCCTCAGGGTGTGGCTGTGGTTCCCTGCCCCAGGCATGGGATGCTGCCTGAGGGAACTCAGGGCAGTGCCCATGGTGGCCTTCAGCCTCGAGGCAGGATCCTGGTAACTGGTACCTGGGTACCACAGCTCCCTGCATCTGAAGATCCTATTTGGCTGCAGGCTCTGCTGCATCCCAGTGCCTTTGCTGTCCCTTTCTCCATCATTTTTTTTCCTGGTCCAAGCCTGGGTTGTGTCTCCCAAACTGTCCATGCTGCAGCAAAGCTCTGCTCTGCAAACCCAGTGGTGATGCATGAACTGTCCCCATCAGTGATGGCAGCTTTGGGACCACCAAAATTCACTTCAACATTGGCCCACCAGGGTTGCCCCAAGAAGCTGTGGCTGTCCCTGCATCCCTGGAACTGTTCAAGGCCAGGCTGGATGGGACTTGGAGCAACATGGTCTAGTTGAAGATGTCCCTGTCCATGGCAGGGCGTTTGGAATGAGATGAGCTTTAAGGTCCATTCCAACCTAAACCATTCCATGACTCTGGTTCTAACTTTGCAATAGCTGCTCTTTACTTTTCTTGGGAAGGTCATGACCTCTGCTTGTGAAAGCTCTTTGCTTTTCTCTTCCTTTTCCTATGGAAACCACCTCCTTCCCTGGGGTCAGTGGGCTGCTGCAGCTGGCCAGATGTGCAGGTGTGTGCTGTTTCTTCAGTTCGTGCCTGTCCCTGCACATCCCAGGGTTCTCTTGGCATGGTGCTGCATCACAAATCTGCATTAAGAGCATGGCATTAGTGCTGCAGCTCCGTGGGAAGTGCGAGAGCTCCAATTCCCGCCGCGATTAGTGGGTGACAGTTCTGATAAATCAACTGTTTTATCACAAACATGTGCACTCAGCATTAACTCCACATGTGCCAGGCTCTGGGTGAAGAGATTATTATTCACCAGGAAAGGGGTAGGGAGATCCTCAGCCAGTCCCTCTGAGGAGCTGCCACATCTCTCCCCTGGCCCATGCACGTGTGTCCAGCTGTGTGATGACACCAACATGGACATACAGGATAAACTCCATGTGTTTGAACACTTGCAGACACCAGAGAGACACCACACCCCCCTCACACCCATGGGGGCTTCCAAGGTGCTGAAGGGCCTTGAGGGGAAGCTGAGGGCAAACCGTCTGTTCAGCCTGTGCCAGGGTCTCACCACCCTCACAGAGAAGCATTTCTTCCCAATATCCCATCTAACCCCATCCTCTGGCAGTGGGAAGCCATTCCCCCTTGTCCCGTCACTATCTGCCCATATGAGAAGTCTCTCTCCTTGCTTTTTACAAGCCCCTTTAAGCTACTGAAAGGCTGCAATGAGGTCTCCCCAAAGCTTTCTCTTCTCCAGGCTGAACAACCCCAACTTCCTCAGCCTGCCAAAACCCCCACATTGTTTGGGATAAGGATGTTTAGAGCTCAAAATTTGGCTTTTCCAGTGGCTTTAGCTGCAAATCCTGTCCTCTCCATCAGGTAGGGATGATCCTTTTTCTGCTCCAATAGCGATGGAGACACCTGGACACTTGGGAAGGTGTCACAGGGTCCTTCATCCCAAGGAGGCACTGGCTGTGTTAGAAGCAGTGCAGTCCCTTGATGTGTCTGGGGCGTCTGGGATGACTGAACCAAGGAGGGATGTCACACCCTGCATCCAGCAATTCCCAGTGAGAGAAGGCTGCAGGAGTCTCCTGACTCCTCATGCTGTGGATTCAGCTCCACCACAGCTCCCCTGTCCTGGTGGCAGAGCTGGGCTGAGTCCTGGGCTGAGTATCCCCTGCTCCAGGCAGGACTTACAGCAGCAACAGTGTGAGTGTTCTTCGAATCTCCCACATCCTGGTGGGACCCACCAGAACCACAAAGGACTCACCATGCAGTGGGATATGGCTGCCCATTCCATGACCTCCCACTCCCAGCAGCCCTGGGTAGAAGGAAGACATTTTGATGGGACTGAGCTCCATGGAATGCCATGGGCAGAGGTGGGTCCTGTGGGGATTGCAGAGCAGCATCTGTTTCCACCATTGGCCAGCAGCCCTGAGTACCAGCAGATCCTTGCAGAAATCAGCTTTTGAAGAGGAAGAGTGGAGGGGAAGTGCCAGACCTGTGCCTAATGCAGATTGCTGGTACTTGAGTACAAATCATGTCAAAATCAGAGGGGAAAAACCTTTGCCAAGCAAACCCTCCAGTACATCTGAGATCCTTCCTGCTAAATCAGTATTGGCAATGCCTGCTCCTCTCCACTTGGGATGGCAAGAGAGTAAATCAGCAGCATGGCTGATTTCCCTCTAATACTGCTCTGGATGTCATCTGGTCCTCAGAACAAATATTTCATAATTCGAGATTTCTGGAGGAACTTTAGTCCTATCATGACCAAACCTCCTGCCAGGAAGCACATATTTCCTTTGCCAGGCTAACACTTATTTCTTGAGTAATATTCCACTGCATTTCCAGGCCCTTCAGAAGTAGAAGGCTTTGTTTTATCACTGCCTTGAACAAATTACAATGTCTCTTTGCCAAAGAATGCCCTTGTACCAAATTGTCTGTGCATCTACCTGATTTCTCTGTTTTTCCAGTCTATTTTGCTGCTGACAAAGTGCTTGGTTTGAGCACTGGTGCTACTGGAAGGATTCTGGGCCAAAGCCTGGCCCCAGCTGATGTTTCTCTTGGAGTCTCTACTTCCAGCAATGTAAACAGCATAAAGACCTCTGAGGATGGCAGAGGGGATATAATCTGGGATTTGATGGGCTGTTTATAATTCCTCAGCCTCTGAGTGACAGCACAGAGCCACACAGCCACGGGAATAGACTTTGTGAGATCTTGCCTTGGCTACAAAAGGATTAATGGCAGGGGGAGATTTGCTTTGTCTTAGTGATTTTTGGACAACTTCAGTCAATTGCAGTAAGCCAGGATAATTGCTGTGTGTGGCTCTTCCCCAGATCCCATTAACAGCAATTTTAGCAATTTTTATAAGCAAACAAGGTGAAGATGACCAGTTCTACTTCTTCTGATACAGCCACTGGAACACCAGCAGATGTTGGGGGACATCACACTACATCAATACCCTCCCTGCAGGCTGTTAGTGGCTGCTTCTCCCTCCAGACCATCACAGACACTCCAAAAACCTCTTTGCAGCAGTCCCATGCCCACTAAAATGCACATGTACCTTTGCTGCCAGTGACTAGAGGGCTGGCAATAAACCATCTTCCCTGACGTGGCTTTTTTTGTGCTGGCTCTTTGTTCAGAGCTTCCTGCTCGCAGGCTTTTAGGACCAGAAAGGCAAGTAGAAATGATTAACACAAGTTTTAATAAATCCTGATGGGGTCTTTTAGACTGATAGATCACCAGAGGTTGTTTATTACCATGTCTTGTAGCTCATATAACATGTTTTATTACTGTGCTTACAGTTACATATAAAATGTCTGCAACACGCTTCACCATGGGCTAAATCTTCAGGGACTTGCTGGGAGGCGAAAACAAAAGTTTCACCCTTAATTTTTGGCAATATAAGGCTTATAATCCATTAGATTCAGCGTTGCCCGTCAGTGTGCCACTCCCATGTGCCCTCACCAAGGGCTGCCATCAGCCCCTTTTTCCAGGGGGCCCTTGGGAAGCAGAGTCTCACACCCCCGAGCAGAGAATTGGCTTGTTTTGTTTTTCCAGTTTTGCATTGCCTGTGTGTGGGCAGACTCCCAAAGGCAGGGAGCACCTTCCTGCGGGTGCTGGGGCAGCTCTGGGTGCTGGTTTTCCAGCGAGGTGAGAGGCAGTTGTTCCTTTTTTAGTGTGACTAATGTCAGCACTTGGCAAAAATAGCAGCAGCGCCATCCTGGCTCCCCAGCCCGACGTCTGGAGCTGCTGCTCACGTTGTGCTCACAGAGCAGAGAGAGGGAATTGTACGGCGGGGCTGAGACATGAATTCAACTTCTATTTTTTATGCTGTGGCTCCAACGAGAGACTGCAGCTAAAACAGCCACCAAGGCAATTAATTACCAGTGTCTGTCACCCGGTGCAGGACCAGAAGGAGAGACAAAACAAGGCAGAATGTGCTGCATTCCCCACTGATGGGGGAGAAGGGACTGATGTGTGCTCCGGCTGACACGCTCCGGCATCACAGAGCCTTTGTTCACATGGGCTTAAGAGACAGCTAGGCTGGGTAGGCAGGCAAAAGGAAAGAGCTCATAAAGGCTCTGCAGGCTGCTCACCTCCCAGGATCCCTGGGGTGCTGCTGCTGGTGCTCCGCAGGGCGCCAGGAATGGGAGCATCATGTGAATGTTGGGGCTCTGCAGTGCCACCCATCCCAGGTCACAGCATCACACTGATCATTGCAACCTCTGCTTGGTTCTGGAGGTAGAATTTGGAGAAAAGGCCATGAAAACCTGTAAAACATGGAGTGAGAGCCTCCAGGTGTGACAGAGAAGATGTTTTTGAATTTTGGACACGTTTCATTAACTTTGCAGACTCCTCTGTTAAAGCACTGAGCAAGCCTGCAATAGTTTGTATAAATTTTGTGTATTTTTCTGACTATAAACTCAGTTTCTGGCAAGCCAGCAAGGTAGGCCAGGCACTTTCTTCAGGAGCAGTGCACACCTCTATGAACAGGCTGGCTCCTTTCCAGGGTGCCCATGGACTCAGCAGGAGTTAAACCAGCCCACGTGTTTAGGAAAAAAAAGCAGCACAGAAATTCTAAAAATCTTAAGATCATGTTTATATACATAAAATACCAGAATGGTTTGGATTGGAAGGGACCTTAAAGCTCATCTTGTTCCACCCACTGCCGTGTGCAGGAACACCTTCTGCTAGACCAGGTTGCTCCAAGCCCCAACCTGGCCCTGGACACTCCCAGGGATGGGGCAGCCACAGCTTCTCTGGGCAACCTGTGTCAGGGCCTGCCCACCCTCACAGACAGGAGTTCCTTCCCAATATTCCATCTAACCTTGCCCTCTGGCAGTGGGAAGCCATTCCCCTTGTCCTATCACTCCAGGCCCTTGCCCAAAGTCCCTCTCCAGCTCTCTCGGAGCCTCTTTAGGCCCTGGAAGGGGCTCTAAGGTCTCTCCTGAACCTCCTTCTTCTACTGTCGTAACAAAACACCTTTGAGTGACTGGAGCCAAAGCCTCAGACACCTCCTTTGAAGGCAGCTTATCCATGGGGTGATTTAAACCAGAATTTTCCCTCTTTTCAAGTTGATGCCTGGATGGCTGCTGGGATGGCCTGATCCTCACAGGGAAAGGAGAAAAGAGAGGAGAAAGGAAGATTAAAGCCTGTGGAGCTGCCCATATTAACTCTGAGACAAGTGGCAGATGTTTCTGGATCCCTGGGTGGTTTCCTGACCATCCACCCTTGCCAGGCTGAGAGCCCAGATGCTCAGAGCACTCACTGCTGACACATCTCAGGATGTGCTCGCCCTGAGTTTATTCACTGCATCAACTTCAGGATGGAAAATCTTGTCGAGTTTTTAAATAATAGCAATTTCGTATGCATTTGACTATTTCTGCCCTGTATGAGGCAATAGAAACTCCATCTCATTTATCAATTAGCATTTATAAAGTCCTTATCACCATGGAATCAAAACACTGTAAATGGATTAAAAAATAAGCAGGCTGCCTAGGGGAGTCAGTAACTTCATCTCCTCTGGATTTTGTGAAGCAGTGTGATCTCATCGGGGTGACAGGGACAGGCACAACTTTTAGATATTTCCCAAAATCTGAGAAAAGCCTCATTGCAAATAATTAGAGTCATTACTCCGGAATTAAGCGGCTCTTTATTCTGGCCCTGAACATTTGTATGGGGAGCTATTCTGGAAGAGCTATTCTGGAAGAATTCCTTCTCTGCTGGTTCTGCTTCTGGCTTACACTAAATAATTTGAGCGGCCTCACCTCCATTTCAGCTCAGCATTGTGGGGCCATTTGTATCCGTGCAAAGTGCCCGTGGAGCGCTGCCAGCACAGCAGGCTGGTGCTTCCTGCCACTTTGGAGTCACTGCCTGCAGCAAGATGAAGGTCCTGCTGTCATCAGGAGGAGCAGGAGACGTGCCCATGTGCTCAGTAGCTTCAGGTTAAGGTGAAGCATTTCCTCCAGAGGTGGCTGACCATGGGCTGCACCCTCATTTCAACAGTGGAAAGGAGAAATGGGCATCAGGACACTTTGCTGCCAGGATTCACA
>JAWWLY010000385.1:0-12167 GCA_035041215.1 Gymnopithys bicolor | reverse complement strand
TGGTGACAGGAGGGAAAGTGGCAGCAAAACCTCATCTCTGGCCATGAGGAGAGCAGAGTTCAGGCTGCTCAGGGAATTAAGAGGGAAGGTGAGAAGTAGCAAGGCACAATTTTCTGCAAGATCCCCTAAAAGTCCTAAAGCCTGTTTAATTAACCCTTATCACTAAGCCTTGCTGGACTGGCTCTTTCTGAGCTGCCCCTGCAGCGGAAGAGGTTTCCGACCTCACTGCTGTGAAAATCTTCCAAAGGCCTCTCAGAACCATTGGTTGGGGTCGAGTTGTTTTTTTCTACTCTTTGTAGGGCTCAGCTGACCACAAACAGGCCTTTCTATCTGTGACAGGAAATGGCTTTTCAGCAGCTTTAAAGCTGTGAGAATCAAACCCAAAGGGGCAGGTGTTGTTTCGTCTGGGGGGTCTTGTACCTCCCCTTGTTCCCAGCATGGAGACCCTGCTGGGGCATGGGGCGGGGCAATGTCAGTGTGATGGGGGAGGTCTGTGCCCCCTCCCCTGCCTCTGACTGAATATCACCCCCAGTCACCCTCCCACTGTCATCACCGCATGGGGGCTTCCCACCCAGGGAAGGATCTTGGGGGTTGTAGGCTGGTGGGGTGGGTGCAGACCTGGGGTGGCTCCCAAGTATGGTCGGGGGGGCTCAAGGTTGGGGGGTTATGGGCAAGGGGGGTAGAGGGGACAGGGCACCCCCCAAGTTGGGGCACCACAGGGGTCACAGTGCCCCGCTGGGGATAGCAGAGGTGGGCAGGGCTGGATAACTTCATCCTCCATCGCCCCTGCACCCCTGCCTGCACCCCTCCCACCTGCCTTTCTCCTCAAGAATCCTTGCTCGATTCGCGTGCTCTGCATGTTCATTGAGCCTGAAAATGGAGGAAGGAAGGGGAAGGTGGTTGTGAAAGTGAGGAAAATAAAGAAAAATGCCTCAGGAAGGCTGAGGGGGCACAGCCCTAGAGCACCTCAGAGCCCACTAGGATTACCATGGGGTGTTCCTCAGCCCATGATTATCCGCTGGACCCTGAGTCCCCCCAGAATTCAAAGGCACCAGTGAAGGAGCTGCAACACCTCTCCTCCCAGCCACTCTTCATCCCTTGGATCCCCATTCCCCAGAATCCCCATTCCCATGGGGCCTCCCAATCCCTCACTTCTCCATCCCTTTGACTACCAATCCATGACTCCATTTTCTTGGGGCCCACATTCCTCTTCACCCCCTACAAATGGGGTATCCTTTACCTCTGAACCCCATCCTCTGCCAGCCCTTGGCTATCCACATTCCATGAGCCTCTCACTCCTTGGACCTTCCATTTCCCATAGTGACCCTGCCATGTCACCAGCCTGTCCCCTCTGTGTCCCCACCCTGCCCGCACAATGTGTCAGCAACACATGGGGGATGGAAATGACCTCGCTTCCTTCCCCTTTATCCCAAGAGCTGCCCTGCAGGTGACAGGTGGCTTCAACAGTGTGTGACAGCCAGTCTAGATGGCTAGGGATACCGAGGTGGCCGGGCATGTGGCACTGCTCCTGTGGGGATGGGGCATAGAGGGCTGCAGGGTCCCCTGAGGTCTCCAAGGCCAGCAGAGCAAATCCATAGAGGTGGACCCCTGGTGTGACCAGGATGGTGAGGTGGTCGTGGGGATGGGAATTGGAGGAAAAAGGTGTGGGGACAGGGATCTGGGAATTGTACCGTGGGGCTGGGGCAGCTGTGGGGATAGGCACAAGCAGGCAGGGGGACAGGGACAGGGACAAGGGGACAAGAACCATGTGGATGGGCCATGGTGTGCTGGTTTAAAGGTAAACTAGCAAGAGAAATGAACCCAACACAAAAGAGATTATAAATCAGAGTTACAATTTAATAACAATATTATAATAAATGCAATGGCATTGGTTTTAACCCATCAAACCCAGAACTATAACCCAGAACCCTGGGGCACAAACACAGTGGTGTAGCAAACCCCATCAACGGTGTTTGTTAGCCCCAGTGCTGAGACCCACATGGTTCCCCCAAGTCCAAAGCAAAAGGAAGTGAAAAAAACTGTTGGTGCAGATGGCGGTTGCAGTCTGGTGAAGAGTGGTGGTCGCAGTCTGGTCGAGAGTGATGGTCTCCTCCTGTCGAGGTTCTGGTCCTCTGGATCCAATGAGAGGTTCCCCAAGGTCTTCAAACCCCAAGATTATATACCCTCAGGTCCAGGTGGGAATGCCCAGTACCTCTTTCAGGGTGTAGCGTTCCACAATGGGTGATCTGACTCTGTGAGTCATGGGGTATTTTGGAATTGTTGATGGCCCATTAGCAGACATGCTCCTCTCAGGCTGGGTGTGAAGGTGCTAACGACTTCCTGAAGGGGAGTTATCACAGCTTTTATCTCACAGGTGTCTTTGACACCCAGATCACACCCTGAGGAGTCGGGTGTGCCCTGGGCAGCTGCTGTAAATGGTCCATTGTAAACACTTCTTGGGAAATGAATAGAGGATGTAGAATACATAGTTTTGGTCACACCCACACAATGATAAACTGGTCCTGGCTGCTGAACTAGGACACATGTGGAATGGTGCTGTGGGAATGGGATCATGGGCACAGGGCTATGGGGATGTGGCTGTGGGGAAAGGTGCTGTAGGGCTGGTGGAGGTGACTTTTGCCAGCATGGGTACAGTCATGGTGTCCCCATGTCCTGTCTCAGCCCAGGGTGTCTCCAGTGTCCCCATGTCCTGCCTCAGCCCAAGTCCTCCAGCCTCCAGCTTCAGTGTCCCCATCCCCAATGTATCCGTGCCACAGGTATGTGGTTTGTGATCAGCTGTGACACAAACATGTCCCCTGGCCTCTCCAGACCTCTTGGTGCATTCCCATGCACTTCCCCATGAGAATCAGTATTTCCATGGGGACAGTCCCCACAGACCATCCCCTGGGTGCTGGTGTCCACAGAGTGCCACCCCCACCCAGCCCCTCTCCCTTCTCCCTTCCAGCCCAGATCCTGGTCCTCATTGGTGGGTCCTCAGGAGAATGGCATGTCCCCGCCCCTCTGTCCCCAGCCCCACAGTGGTCCTGACAGGCTGTTGTTCCCAGTTACCCGCAGGCAACCCACCTGGTGCTGTGGGACCAGATGACACTGATCTGTCAGGGCTTGGGGACCCCCAGTGATACCACCTGGCTACAAGGATGGGCGACGCTGGTGGCAGGAGGTACCTGACTGCTTTGTTGTCACTGGGAGTGGCATCCACAAGTGTGAGAGACCCGACACTGGGCTTGGCCCCTCTCTGCCCATGTTAAATGGTGATGATGGGATGGGGTTTGCTACATCCCTGGGGATCTGGGTGGTCTCTCCTCCTTTGGGAGTTTAACACTGCTTGTGTGACAAGAGCACATTCCTGTGCACATGGGGACATCCCAGTGCATCACTGAAGCATCCCCTGTATGCATCAGTGCATCCCAGTGTATCCCAGCATATCCCAGTACATCCCTTACATGCCAGCATTTCCCAGTGTACACCAGTGTGTCCCAGTTTGGTGGGACCTGTCTGGTGCAATGGGAGACCCCTAGTGCCCCACGATGATATTGGGAACCTCTGAACCCATTTGGTGTGACGGATGCCCCTGTCCCACAGATTGGATATTGTTGCAGGTCCCAGTGCAGGTGCTGCTGGAGGGTGACACATTGAATCTGTGAGAAAAATCTCAGATCCAAAATTTAAAAGGTAGATTCAAAAATTGAAGGAAAATAGGAAAATTTATTTAAAACAGAGTACTCTGGGGAACTCGCTGAGGTACAGCTGCAGCAGCTGGTGTGCGTGCTACACTGTAGCCCAGGAGCCCCTGCCTGATGACGAAACAGTAACTTTTATACCCCTAGTCCCCGCCCAGTCCCCATAGCCTTATTTGGCTGTCTACCTGTGAGTTGGATGTTGCTAGGGGTCTTGTGCCTCAGCCATTGGCCTTCTATACACGGTGTGAGTACTATGGGATGGCCATTGCTAATTTGGGCAATGTTCTATTGCAGCAGAACTCCAGACTGGTGGCCCCGTTGCCCTAACAACCCCTATCCCCAGCTGCTTGGACCCCGGCGACAGCTCCTGATTGAAGCTGTCACCTTACAGCCTTCCCACCTTCACACCTAGCTAAGGGACACTCCCCCATCCCCTTCAGACCCTTCTAGAAACCTTACACCCCCCACCCCCCCTTATACCATTATCCTTTATTAATTTTATTAAAACATGTAACTATGTAAAAATTGGAAAACTGTGTAAAATACAAACAATCCTACATATTTAACCATTCACACCACTGACTTGTGACAAATCCCCAGTCTATTTTCTCACAAATCTGCTCTGCTGTGTCTGGCAGGACAGGTCAGTCAGCCAGGTGCATCTTTACCATGAGGGGAAGAACGTGACAAGTTCCCTCAGGGGGACAGAGCTGCAGCTGCACCACAGTGGGCACTACCAATGTGAGGGCTGGGTGAGCTCTGTGAGGCCATCATGGCAGGAGTTGGTGCCAATGTCAGTGCCACTGAACGGTGATTGTGCCCAGAGTCTGATACTCTGATATGCTAACATCCGATACCTCCAAACCCCTTCCCCAGCGGACTCACAGTTACAGTCCCACTACTCTGTCTCCTTCCCAGAGCTCTTCCCAGTGCCAGTGCTGGCACTGGGTGATGGCACCCAGTGAGGCAGAGACCGCTGTCAGGGGCTGTCCAGTGGGGAGGGGGTACAGGAGGGCTGCGGGGTCCCCTGAGATCCCCAATGCCAGGAGAACCAGTTCATGGGGGTGCACTCCTGGTGTGACTGGGGTTGTGTGCTGTCCTAGGGGACAGGAATGGGTGGAAAGGGATGTGGGACTTTAGTGACATTTCAGAAGCTTATGGAACCAAGGGGACCCTGGGAGACTGTGCAACATCATGGAATCATCAGCGCCATTGTGACACTGCAGGGCCTCTTGGAACCAAAGGAACCCTGGAACACTGTGGAACCTCATGAAATCAAGGGGCTGTTGTCACACTGCAGATCCTCATGGAATCCAGGCCTCATTGAGACACTACAGGACATTATAGATCCAAAGGAACCCTGGGACACTGTGGAACCTCATGGAACCTGTATTGGTTGTGGCTCAGCTGGAGTTCATTTCCCCATTGCAGCCCTCCCAGTGCTGGGCTTTGCACTGGGAGCTGGAAAGAGGTTGATAACACGCCAGTGTTTTGGCTACTGCCGAGCAGGGCTGGCACAGCGTCAGCACTGTGTCCCAGGATTCCTCCTCCAATGGAGGGCAAGATCCTGGGAGGGAGCACAACCAGTCCAGCTGATCTAAACTAACCAGAGGGATATTCCAGACCATATGACCTCAGCTGAGATATAAAAGGCGTAGCAACCATTCTCTGTGCTGAAGCCCTGCTATCTAGGAAGTGCCATATAGTACTGCTGAGGGCAAGGACAGAATAAACCTATTTTTGTTCCTCTTGTGTGCGCCCAAATTTCACTTTTGCTTTAGGAAACTGCCTTATCTATACCTACGAGTAATTTTCCATCTGATTCACTCTTCCCTGTCCAGCTGGGAAGGGCAGTGAAAGAGCGGCTTGGTGGGCACCTAGTGTCCAGCCAAGGGCAACCTACCCCAGTCCTGAAGAGGAGCCACTCTGTCCATCCTTGGAATCCTGCACAGGAATCTGTGTCACTGTGTCTTCCTCAATGCCTGATTCCCTGCCAAATAAATTCCATCCTGATGGGAATTCCCTCCTTCCTCTGACACTTCCTTCTCTTTTTGTCTCCACCGTGTTCCCCAAGTCAACATGTAGAGCCTCTGCTGGACATTTCCACACTTTTTCCTCTTGTCTGCAACCAAACATTCTCTAAGAGAAGTTTCAAAGGTGGAGTAGGTTTGATTCAGGAAGGAGGAAGGACCCCGTCACGCGCTTGTTGTTGTTGCCTTTGGAGTGTTTTTGGAGCGCCCTGAATGCCTTGGGGAGAGTAACAGGAATGATCCTTTGGTGCCTTTCTGGACTGTGGGGAAAGCTCCCTCTGAACTGCCCCAGCAGTGACATAGTTTCCCAAGCCCACTGCTGTGAAAACCTTCAAAGGCAGAACCTTTGACTGATGTTGAATTGTATTTTGTGATCCTTGCAGGGCTCAGCTGACCACAAACAGGCCTCTTTCCCCACAGGAAATGGCTTTTGAGCAGCATTAAAGCTGCAAGAATCAAACCCAAAGGGGCAGGTGGGACCCACAGTCTCTGCCTGGCCCCCAACAGTGACAGCAGAGGGCTTGGGGGGGTCGCAGGTGGAACTGATGTCACTGGGGATGGCACCAGAGCCCTTGATCCAACCCCGGGAGTGTGGGATAGATCCTTGAGGCCCCTGTAATCCCCTGGGGTGCCCCTCAAGGCCACAAGCACACTGGAGGGGCTGTGATGGACCCTGGTTCCCCCCATATTTGAATGACACGAGCAAAGGATCTGTGACCCATGCACATACCCAGTCTATCCCCCATTCCTGGGACTCATGCCTGGGACCACTCTACCAAGATTTCCATTCCCCAGGATCTCCATTCTTCAGGATCTCCAGCCCTGGGACCCTCATCCCATGACCCCAATTTCCTGTGCCCCAGGTTCCTCTGTGTCTCGCATACCTAGGCCTCCCCATTTTTCAAGACATGTATCCTTGGCTCCCCACATGCCCTGAGCCCCATCCTTGGACCTCCATGTCCCACAGCATCCCACAATGTCCGAGCTATGTCCCCACCATGTGCCCACCATGTGCCACCTTGTCCCATCTCTGTCTCCACTATGTCACCAGCCTGCCCCTGCTGTGTCCCCACCCTGCCCCCACAATGTTCCACTGACACGTGGGTGACGGATGTGACCTTGCTTCCTTTCCGTTCGCCCCAAGACCTACCATGCAGGTGGCAGGTGGCCCCAGAGGGATGGCCGACAATGCAGAGCTGCTCCTGTTGGGTGAGTGTCCAGGGCATGGGCTTGATGCCACAGGCATGGTGGCTGGTGAGGCAGACATCGGTGGCAGGGGCTGCCCAGTGGGGAGGGGACAACGAAGGGCTACAGGGTCCCCTGAGGTCCAAAATGCCAGCAGAGCCAATAAATGGGGATGAACCCCAAGTGTGACCAGGGTCCAGGGGGAGGGCTATGGGGACTTGAAGAGAGGGATAGGGATGTAGGGACTGGCACCATGAGGGACAGGGCCAAGGGGACAAGAACCATGCAGATGCGACCACAGTGACAGGTGCCATGGGAATGGAATCATGGGCACAGAACTATGGGGATGTGGCTGTGGGGACAGGTGCTGTGGTACTGGTGGAGGTGATCCCATGCTCAGGGTGTCCCCAGTATCCTCATGTCCTGCCTCAGCCCAGGGAGGCTGCAGTGTCCCCATCTCCATATGCATGTGGTTTGTGGTTGGCTATGACACAGAAACATCCCCTAGCTTCTCCAGACTTTTTGGGGACTGTCCCTGTACACTTCTCAAAAAGAACCAGTGTCCCCAGTGAGACAGTTTGGGGACATCCCCCGCAGCCTGGCCCTTGGGTGCCAGTGTCCCAGTGGTGTCACCCCCACATAGCTCCTCTTCCTTCTTCCTTCCAGCCCACACCTTGGTCCTTGCTGGTGAGTCTCAAGGGGATGGCATGTCCCCCATCGCACTGTACCCAGTCCTGTGGTGGCCCTGGCAGGCTGGTGTCCACTGTTACCTGCAGGAGCCCAAACCACCCAGCTCCTCTTGGAGCCCCCTTGGATGCCAGCGGTGCTGTGGGACCAGGTGACACTGACCTGCCAGGGCTCAGGGAACCCTGCTGACACCACCTGGTACATGGGTAGGCGCCGCTGGGGGCAGAAGAAAGGTGACCAGTTTCTTGTCACTAAGAGTGGCATGTACCAGTGTCAGAAACCTGGCACCGGGTTCAGTCCCACTGTGCAAGTGTTAAATGGTGAGAAAGAATGTGGGTTCCCCTACTCTGTCCCCTGTGGGGACCCCTGGTGTCCCTTGTACCAATAGGACCCTCCAGCCAATCCCAGTGCAATGGTTCCCTCCATCCTGCAGAAGGGCTGGTGCTGCAGGCCCCAGCATGGGCTCTGCTGGAGGGGGACACGGTGACACTGCGCTGCCGGGGCTGGCGGGACACTTCAGTCACCCAAGTGCGGTTCTACCATGAGGAGAAGGAACTAGGGGGACACCGGGGGACCGAGCTGTCTCTGACCCCTCTGCAGCTGCACCACAGTGGTCGCTACCGCTGCGAGGGCTGGGTGAGCTCTATGCCATCACCGTGGAAGAGTTCATTGCCTGTGACAGTGACAGTGCAAGGTGAGCAACCCACACGCAGCACCCCCACACCTGACGCCTTGGTGCCCCTAGTCCAACCCCCTCACACTGGGCTTGGAGTCACTGTTCCGTCCGCATCTCCTTTCCAGAGCTCTTCCCTGTGCCAGTGCTGGAGGGTCCCCCCGAGCCCACTGAGGGGTCGGCCCTGAATCTCAATTGCATCAGCAGCCCCAGTCCCCTGCGGCCCCAAGCCCCGCTCCTGCACCTCTTCTACAGGGATGGGGTGCTGGTGGGGGGCCCACAGGTGTCCTCCCAGCTCTGGCTGCCTGCTGTAGGGGTCTCCCATTCGGGGAATTACACCTGTGAGGTGCGCTCTGAGGTGGGGGCCGTGCGAAAGAGCAGCTCCCGGCTCCGGGTCAGCGTGCGCAGTGAGTGTGGAATGGGGGGAACCCCAAAATCCTCCCTGGTTACCCCCATCACTGCTTGGGTACCCCCATCCCTCATTGCACCCTTCCCAGGGTCCATCCCACGGTACCCTAATCTCTTCCTGACACCCTCCCTGCATCCCCTCCATCCCTCTCCGCGTCCCCCCTTCCCTCCCTGTAATCTCACTTCTGTTTCCCAGCACTTGTTCCATCCTCTGCTCTCCCTTCTGTACATGGGTCCTTCCATCACTCCCTTTGTCCACCCTGTCCACCCCTCCGTTCCTCCTCTGGTCCCCTGTCTGTGTCTGCATCACTCCATTTTTCTCTGGGGTCCCTGCATCGTCCCCAGGCTCCCCCACACCTCCCTGGGTCCCCTTTTCCCTTCCTTGGGTCCCCTCCACCATCCCCCACCAGCCCCTGTACTGCACCTCCCTGGGTTCTCTCCCCTCTCCCCAATCCCACCTGTGATCCCCACAGGGGTTCCTCTCTTGGAGGTGTCTCTGTCAGCACAGCCCCCTGGGGGGCGGGTGGCACTGGGTGACCTCCTGGTGCTGAGCTGCACAGTGGCCATAGGGACAGGTCCCCTGTCCTTCTTCTGGCACCGAAGGGGCTCGGCCATACCGATTGGCACTGGCCCCCATCTGGAGCTGCACGCTGGGGACAAGGACAGTGGCCACTACCAGTGCCGGGTCACCAGTGGGGACAGCACGGTTGAGAGCCCCCCACTGCAAGTCACCGTCCTGGGTGAGCCGGACCCTCAGGCTGGGGGTGACCCCACTCATGGCAACCCCTATTCCACTCACAACATCCCCTACCTCACACCTCCCACCACCGTCCCACCTGCACTGTCCCCTGCCCCACAGAAAGTGACTGCCACAGCCACTGTGGGATGCGGTCCTGCGGGAGAAGGACCCTTGGGCTTGCTGCCACCCCCAACCACAGCCTCCCCCATCCCAACCTCACCTCATTCTCATCCCATCTGCATCCTACCCATGTCATCCCTTCACTCTGTAATGGGTGACAACTCTGTACACTCTGGGTCACAGTCCTGGGGGAGTGACACCCTCTGACTCTGGATGACCCCACCCACGGCATCTCCCATCACACACAATTTCCACCCCCATCCTCCTCCCCTCGAGCCAGCTGCCAGTCCCTCCCCGTGGCCTCAGGCCCATCTCTTCCTCCACAGTGCCTGTGGCCAATGCCACCATCACCCCTGGACCCCCATCGCTGCAGGTGTGGGTGGGTGACCCCGTGATCCTGCACTGCTCGGTGCAGGTGGGCTCAGCACCTGTGACTTTCACCTGGCTGTGGGACGGGAAGGAGGTGTCCCAGGGTCCCCTCCTGGCACTTGGGAATGTCGAGCTGGGACATTCTGGCAACTACCAGTGCGTGGCCACCAACCAGCTGGACGGGCACCGTATGTTTCAATCAGTCAGCCCAGCACTAAATCTGACAGTGACACCAAAAGGACAGGGCACAGGTGGGATCACCCAGGATCATCAGGGGGTGCAGGAGGACTCCAGAGTGGCAGGTGATCCCATTTTTTCCCACTCTGTCCCCAACAGTGGCCACAGTGGTCAGCATGTCCCTTCTGTGCCTGCTCCTGCTCCTGGCTGTCATTGGGTGCTGGCATCAGTGGCACCATGTGGGTGCGTGACAATTAGGGATGATGAAGGTCCTGGGGCTGAGGGAAGTCCCTCAGTTTGGGGGGAAGTGGGGCAGCACTCACAGACCCTGATTTGGGGGCTGATTGAGCCTCCATTGACCTTGGCTCAGCATCCTGGGGGTGTGGGGGTATTTGGGATGGTGTTGGCAGGGTTTCTGGGATGCCCTGGGAGAGAATTCAGGAACAATGGGGTGGTACCCAAAGCTCCTGGGGGGGTTGGAGAAATCTTGGGGCACTGTGGAGGGATGCTGGGAGGTCTACAAGGATCCTTGAGGAGTGTGGTCCTGCTCTCTGCTGGGCTTGGGGTTCTGGGGTCCTGGGGGTATTTAGTGTCGCAAGGTTTTGTGACTAATGGTGTCGTGTAGTGCTTTTGTGTGACTTTCGGGCTTCACAGGAGTCCTGGGGACAATCAGGGGACCAGTGAGACTTCAGAGATTCTGTCAGGCATCCCAGACAGGTTTCAGGGGTCCCAGGGTACTCATGGTCACGTCCCACTTTTCTTTGCAGCCACCAGGAAGACCCAGGACAGGTGAGAGAGGGTATCCTGTAACAGCCCCCTCTCTCTCCTCCCCAGGCACCCGCCAGACACCCCCTTATCCATGCAGGCCTATCCCAGATCTCACAACCCCAACAGAAGATGGAGAGGTGTTATACACCCATGTCGTGTTCACTGAGTGGGCAGGGCGTGAGTACTGGGAGGGGGGACAGGGTCGTGTTATCTACACATGTCATGCTCCACCTGGATCCCCTCAACCAATGTTTCTTGCAGGGTTCCCCCAGGGGGCCTCCTGCACTGTCACCCCCCAGGGCCCACATGTGACCTACATGGAGCTGCTGGGACCCAACGCACAGCTGCAGAACCCCAACGACCTCTATGAGACTGTGGCATGACAGTGGGGAAACTGGAGGCACTGGAGGGGACTTGGGGGCACTGTGGAGTTCTGGTGGCATTGGTGGCACTGGGGTTCCCCTCCCTAGGGCACCCATATGTGTGCACCCCCCCCAGCTCCTGCCCGGGGAGGGTGATCATGAATGGGGAAGGTCTTGTGTGAAGATACACAGGGCAACCAGTTCTCCCATTTTCCAATCCCAGAGCTCCCAGTTACCCAGGGGCTTCCCCATCCCCTTTCTACTGCTTCCACTACTTTCAGCAGTTTCCACATTTCCCCCCATAGTTCTCCCACTACCCCCAGGGGCTCCCTATTAATCCCCAGTGCTCCCCACTCTCCCTCCAAGTGCTCCCAGTACACCCGAGTGCCCCTTATCCTTCTTCCCAATGACTCTCCATTGCACTGAATAAACTCAGGCTCTCCCCATTTTCCCTCCCAGTACCCCCAGAGGCTCCATATCTCTCCACTTCAGTATGCTCAGTATACCCAGTGGGTCCCCAATACCCCTCCCAGCGCTCCCAGTACACCCAATAGGAGGATGTAAGCCAACACTTGAGGAAACAAGCGCTAATGGGATCCCTCAATCTGCCTCACAAGGTGTTAGTTCAATGGACCACACCTGGAATGTTTCTACTCCAATGCAGCAGCCCCACAAAGAGACAAGAGGATCTTGAAGCCTTGGCCCAGTCCCAGATATTTGACATCACTAGCACAAGTGAACCCTGGTGGGATGAGCCCTGTGACTGGAGTGCCCTGTTGGATGGGTTACATGCTCTTCATGAGGGACAGGCAGAGCAGAAGAGGCGGAGGGGTGGCCCTGTGTTTAATAGAAGGGTCAGAATGTCTGGGGGTCACAGTGTGTAATGGCACAGTTTGGGAGCCTCTGGGTAAGAATGCAGGGGCAACCAAATGATGCTGATGTCACCGT
>JAWWLY010000384.1:0-12169 GCA_035041215.1 Gymnopithys bicolor | reverse complement strand
CCAACCCCCACCTGACTAGAACTTCCCTTCAGGTAGTTATAGACAGTGATGAGGTCACCTCTGAGCCTCCTCTTCTCTGGGCTAAACAACCCCAGTTCCCTCAGCCTCTCCCCATAGGACTTGTGCTCCAGTCCCTTCACCAGCCTTTTTGCTCTTCTCTGGACCCACTCCAGCCCCTCAATATCTTTCCTGAACTGAGGGCCCCAGAACTGAACACAATACTCAAGGTGTGGCCTCACCAACGCAGAGTACAGGGGAAGGAACACAAATACAAATGACCCAGGCAGTCAGCTTTGCTTTAATTCCATTGAATAAACAATAGAATATGCAAAAGTCAAAAAGAAAGACAACAAAGTAATGGGCAAATCCAAACTCTGTTTAAGTCAGTGAAGTATTTGTTCAGACTTTAAGGAACTCAGAAATATTATCTGTCTTCTATTTTGATGAAATATAAAATAATAATACGTTTAGGTCTAGAAGAAAAGGATCTTTTCCTTTAAAACCATAATTTTAGCTGTACTATAGCAAAAAAAAAATAGTTTTCTTATCTTACCTGTTTAACACAACTTTAAACAACAATATTTTAGGTGTTTAACAGCAAAGGACTTTTAAAGATATGCATTTCACATGAGGTTCATATTTCTGCTTCCCCAAGGTGGTTTTTAAGCATGAGCACTGAAGTACTCATTAAGTTTATAAAATCTTCTGAGGGCTTATCACTCTTCAGGCATTGAGAATTTTTCTGTGAAGAAACAGTTCTGAAAAGGTAAAGAAAAAATCTAAAGAATAGTGCATGGACTATTTATTGGGAATTAAGAGAGGGAGAAAACTGTTCTTGCTGTCCCAGTCCTAGTCTCTTACATGCTGTTTGATTATGATATTGTTGTTCCACTAATAATCAAATTAGCTCAAATCTGCATACATATGTGCTTAGGATATTGGTAATCATGATGAATAAGACCCTTCATTTGGGGGGGGGAGAGAGAGAGAGAGAGAGAGAGAGGAGAGAGAGAGATATGATAGACAGACAGATAGATAGACTGTATCCAAATAGCATAATTATTAGGATCAAGAGATTATTTTTCTGATGGGTTTCAGAATTTTTTCGTCCTGTTTCTAATGCATTGTTTTCAGTATGACCTATAAGTAGCATTACTGAACTGCAAACCAAAACAAAAAAATTCTCTCTGCAATAAAGAGATGAAACTGGTGTGCAAACATCTTGAGTAACATTTTATATTAATTTCATGCCCTTTTTTTAATTGGTAATCTTAATTTATATGCAGCACTCATATATTTCTTTGTCCTAAGGGACAAAATTGAAAAGATAAGGGAGGGCAGAGCAGATCACATATCTGTTTAACAGGGACAGCAGAGAGCAACAAGTGGAACATAAGTTTCAGCTCCCAAGATCATAACTTAGACAACATGTGAAAAATCATATTACCTTCATGAAGAAATAAGCCATTATTTCCCCTTTTTTTACACCTGGGCTGGTTTTGATGGATAGAGTTTATTTTCTTCATGGTAGCTCATACTGTACCATACTTCAGATGTCTGACTCCCCGCAGAGAGTAACCAAGTGACTGCCTGGGATTTGGCTACCTACTAGAGTTTAACCACAATTCCAAAAATAACACAGCAAATTGTTAAATATGTCTTTTTCTTTTTTCCTCCTTCTTTTTAAACTTTTTTCTTTTTCAGTGAAGCAAAGAGTAACTAGTTCAAAGGGGAAATTTTGCTGCAGTTAGTTGTTGCCACCTCAAATCTCAAATACCAAAAATATAATTAGCATCTAGTTTAGTAAAGGGATAGTTTTCTTGCCTGTTAAACATGCAGAATTTGAAATGCTTGTGTCCTAGCTCAGCAGCCAGGACCAGTTTATGACTGTGTAGGTGTGACCAAAGCTGTGTATTCAGCATCCTCTATGTCATTTCTCATTAACTGTTAACAATGGACCATTTGCAGCAGCTGCCCAGGGCACACCCAACCCCTCAGGGTGTAAGCTGGGTGTTAAAGGAGCCTGTGCGTTAGGAGCTCCCTCCAGGGAGTCATTAGCACCTTCACACCCAGCCTGAGGGGGTGTGTCTGCTAATGGGCCAGCAACAATTCCAAAAATACCCCATGACTCACAGAGTCAGACCACTCACTGTGGAACTCCCCAGCCTGGGGGAGGTACTGGGCATTCCCACCTGAATCTGAGCATATATAATCTTGTGGTTTGGAGACTTCTGGAACCAGTCATTGGATCCAGAGGAGGACCAGAACCTTGATTGGACTGTAATTACCACTATCGACCAGACTGCAACCATCATGTGCACCAACAGGTTTTTTCCTTCCTTTTACTTTAGACTCAGGGGAACCACAGGGGTCTCAGCACAGGGGGAGGGCTTATTTCTGGGTTTTGTAGGTTAAAACCAATTTCTCTTTGTATTATTGCATGTATTGTAATATTTTTATTAAATTGTAACCCTGATTTATAGTCTCTTTTGTGTTGGGTTCATTTCTCCTTCCACTTTACCTTTAAACCAGTGCACCTTGCTGGAACTTTTTCAGTCAGCACAACCAAACCATGTATTAAACCCAGGGCACTGTTTTTTTGGGTTCACTTGCATTGCTGATCTCCACACTTGGACCAGAAAAGAAGTATTCAAATCAGTGAATAAGTGAATACTGATCCCATGCACATCTAAACTCCAAATCTGGGAGGAAGTTGGGACACAGTGACTTAACAACGTAACCAGCATGCTCATGGTGATATTTCTTGATCTTTGTGATCTAGAAAGTAGGAACACTGTCCTGAGAAAGAAGGCTGGTGGTTAGGGTAATGGTACTTAGAATCATTTCATTCTCTTTGAAGACCTAAAAGCATAGAGGTTGGATGAGAGAGATGCATGGCATAGTTTGCGTTCTGTCCATTTTTTCATATGGTGAAAAGAATTTTTTGCTGTCACAAATACAGAGAGACCTTGCTCTTAAATTTCAGCAGGCAAAGAGAAATGACCTATATTCTCCTAAAATGTCTGATCCTCCATGCACATGTTCCACTTGTCTGTTAAATCCATACCAGCTTCTACTGATAGATGTGACTACACTCACATAGTATTGTCTGAGCTAGTCATAGCATACCTTTCTTCTTGATAAGGCATACTACCTTGAGCTAAGTACCATCTTAAACACCTGTTTCAACCACATTCTGAGTCAAGAATATGTATCTCCTCCTTGGTGTAAGCAGAGAAAACATGATTCTGCATGCAAAAGTCTCACCTGGCATTGGTGGTAAAGATAACCACTGTCCTTCAATGTATGGGGTTCATAACTGCTACAGCAGTTTCAGCACAACCTGGCATCTGGAAAAGTAGAATTAAGTAAATCTGGTTTGTTTTCTTGATTTCTCTTAGGCTACTGAAACATTTTGGATTCTCACAAAGTGAATACATGAAGAGTCATTATGACAGATCTATGATGTGTAGCATTCATGTTGTCTAAGCATGAGGTAATGGTGTTAAAATCTTAACTGAGAAAACTCTTCTTTTTCTTTTAATAAAAAGGAACTTGCAAGTCAGGGTAGGGTTTAGACATTTCCTGTGTTCCTTATAAACACAAAATACAGCCTAAGCCTGTCTCTGAGTATATCCTGATCAAATCATGGATGACTCCATCAACTGAAGAATTATACAACACAGCAAGGAGTTGTGATTAAGCAATAGTGAAGAGCTTTGAGGAAGTGAGTTCACCATAAGCTCAAGAAGTACTGAGAAAGAGCTTTTTCCATGAGAACAGCCAGGCAGCATGGCCAGGTCAAGGAGTGAGGTGCTGAGGTTTTAGGACTCCATGGAATTAAGCCCTGAGCCCGTTGGTCTGACCACACAGTTGAGCCTCCACAGGGTTTTGGGTCAGTCTAGAGGGCTCCTGAGCCCATATGACTCTAAAATGCCTTGCGGTGTTACAGTCATACATGATTCTGTGAAGACCCACTTTCCTTTTTATATCAAAGAAAATCCATCCCACATTAAGTAGATCAGATTTGTTCATTTATTGGTCAGTTCCCAACAGCATCAGAATACAATCTCTATGTAAACCTGCTTCAAAAGAGTGATGTGGTCCTCGCGCTTGCCCTGCTTGCCTCTGAACAATCAAAAATGTGACATGAGGCAAGGCTTCATAAATAATTAGATGTCACCCCACCTCTGACTAACTGAGATTATTAGTTTAAATTTGTGTGTCAGTGGACTTTTAGGAAACTGTTGCCCAAATACTTAAATTTTTATTATTGCAGTAATAAACCTAAGAAGATTTGAGTGGGAGTGGTCATCACTGGATATAGCTGGCATCTTTTGCATTACTGTGCAGTGACATTACAAACAGTGACACCTTGTATGGTTTTATTATTACTTGCATTCTCTCTGCTAGCTTTGAGTATCTAAAATATTTGTTTCATTGTAACCTAAATTCTCCACTGCCTGTTCTGGAATTTACAGACTGTAATCTTTCTAAAGAGGTTTCTTACATAAGCTTTTGTCTCTAATAATTTAATTCTTTCTCCTTTGAGCTTGAAATAGAAGGATAAGAGAAATTTTATTGGACTCAAGCTTCTCCAAATATATTTTTTCCCATAAAAGTGTTTTAAACAACTTTAAATATAATTTTCTGTATAAAATTTATATTCCCAAATAACAAGAAATATCTCAGGTAAATCATCCGAAATTATAACGTGAGTTTTCATTACAATGTCTTTTAAAACCAAGTTATTCAAATGGCCCATACTGAGCATCCTATTTTAAGGTGTATCATTATTATTATGGAAAGCATAATTTACAGAATTATACTATTATACATGTTAGAAAATTTTTTCAATATCTTTCTTCAAGAAATGCTTAGAAATTTTCTGCTAATAATATTTAATGAAAAGGTGATTTTTCAGATTTGAAATATAAATTCTAAAAGATTTCATTTGTCATTTAAAAAAAATAGCAGAAGTAAAAACTATTGTTTAATTCCTATGTGAATCTTATGTTGCCAGGATATTACAGTTTGAATGATCTGACTAATTTGTTGCAAGTAAATTACAAGTTTTAATCACTGAGTCACTTTAACTGAAAATTTTATGCATATCTACTATAGTTTATTTCATTTATTCCTGAATACTTAGAGGCATCTCAAACTTTAAACACAACCAGAAAAATACTGTTCTATTTATCTGCATATTGTCTCTTTCTGCTACATTGATAAAGTGCCTAATAAAAGTTTTTGAAGGATGTGTCTCTTAGTTAACTGTTAATGTTTAAGAGTCAATAGATTGGTAATGAGTTTTGCAGGTCTAGCTTTAGATGTTTTGCATATTTTGCATTTGTGTAGTATTCTAAATAGCTGAAATATACCTAAACTATATTGTTCTGTGATTTAAATCAAGATCTGAAAATGTCTTATTAATTTCCTTTGTGGAAGTACACAGTGTACTGCTTCTTAATATTTATATTCTCTGTGAATATATAGGAAAAATAAGAAAATGAGTTTTATTTATCATTCCTCTCTTTCCTATTTAAATCACAGTATCTGTTTTGGTATTCTACTCTTAGAGGAGAAGCAATCCCTTCATTTTGTGTACCTCTCTTTCCCCTTACATTGAAGCATTTGTTATCAAGCACAACTCCCTCAACACTTAGCAGTAACCTGTGCTGCTGGAGGAGAGTTCAATACCTTAAGAGGGAAAATGGAGGGAGTCAACAGTTTCAATGAACGTGAAAGCACAAGATCAGCTTGCCTTATTGCTTTCCTGGTTGAAATATTTTCATGGCCATTTTTCCAGGAACATTTGTGCTTTTTTTTCCTGCTACTTTTGCATATTTTTGACAGGACGCAAACATTTGGATCACACACAGAAATAGCCACTGTCACATGAAAGAGTACCCCACTGGATGAAAACTTGTATGTTTACAAAACACAATTCTCCCCTTAAAGTGACAAAACTGCAAGGAAAATAAATTCAGTCTTGAGAACGAATCAAGTAAAATCTGTGTGACCTAGGAAAACGCAGGTTTTAAATGGTCAGTGTGCTCTTGTCACTTTCATTATTACTGCTCGTTGAATGTTCAAAAGCCTCAACGCCTATCATTTGAAACCCTGTACAGCAGAAAGAAACACTTTGGAATATAACTACACAGACACAGGACAATTTTGTGTACATAAACAAATAGCTGAAACCATCAATTAAATAATTATCCGTGAATTATTTTCTCATCTGCAACTCAAAACAATCTGTTCCTGCTGGTAGTCCTGATGCCACCACATCTGTTAATCCAAGAACTGCTTCTTTGACATCTACATATCAGTGTCATTTATTAGTGAAGAATTATATTATGTTTCCCATATAGACCCTTATTTGTCATTTATTTCTGACAACAAGGGCATAATTGGAACAGAAGCTAAACAGGTTTGGTAATTATATGGGTTAGTCCTACAGTCAGTGAAAATCTTTTGACACTGATAAAGTTAAATATTAAGCATGCATTTGGTAGGCACCAGAAAACCTAGAAGCTGTATAATTTCTAAGTTACATGTCTTATTTTTAAAATAATAGTTTTTCATATAATTTATGGATCAATTGCATTAAAATATATCCAGTAAAACCCTAAAACATTTAGTGCAAGATTGCCACAGATAGCTTCTATTAAATGGAAGTGTTTGCAATAACCAATATCATATAATCAACATAATATTGCCAAGATATACTTGGCTAACAGGAGTTGCAAATTCCAATGTAAAGATATATGGCCATATAGAAGGAAGGTATCATGATAGAGTTTTCTGTTGCCAGTCAGAATCTTATACTAATTTATTTCTCTAATAGGACAACACAATAGTATATAAAAGGTATGCTTTAAAGGAAGTGATTATTTTTGTACTTTTCTTCAGAGTTGTGCCTTTGTTAGTTTTGTAGCTCTGCTTCTTCCATATTATCTTATAATAAATAGGGAACAACTGTTTTCTTCTTTATTTTAGCAAAGTTATAATTTTTTGCCCTGACTTTTCATTAAGGAAATCTTTTATCATGACCAATTAAAATTCAAAAACAAGAAACAAGCAGCAGAAATGTTACTCTAATGCTCACTGGAGTAGGTAACTGCTGTGGTGAAGGACTTCCTATTGACTTTTATCATTAATCCCCTGAACAAATACATCAATTTTAATCAAAACTAATAAAGTTTTGAATTTTTTTTAAGTTATGTGAACCAAATTGGGTTTTATTTCGGCTTTGCAATTCTTGTTTTTCAAAACATCGATTTTTGTGCACTATGAAAAGGAGAACAAAGTTCTACTGTGTGTGGTATTCATAAAGCAGCATCAGAGGTTAAAAAAGTGCTTCCAAAGTTTTAATCTGGACTACACTTAAGTAACTTTTTTTCAGGGAAAACTCAATGCATTTTTTAAAAATGAGAAGTACTGCTACAAAAGCTAAAAGAAAAACTACTTCTATCATTACCAGGTTTGGGGGGGATTTGAACCAATTAATTTCACATTCGTTAGTCATTTCAAGTATATACAGTGCAGAAATTATAGCAGTATCTTTTGATTGTATGACTAGGAGTGATCAGTAGCAAGCATAAAATGATCCTGCACAGGCAAGACTACTCTGGATGTTCTGTCCAAAGACTTGGGCTTCTGTACAGACCCTGATGTGCAGCAGTGAGTTCAGCAGAGGGTCCCTGTGACAATCATTGTTGAAGCACAGGATTCATAGGGGAAAGCAGAAGGTACTGAGCTGACTTAGGCTGGGCAAGAGTATGGGAAGGAGAGACTTCACTGCTGTCTTTGAGCTGGAGTATATAGGTACATTTGGGAGCATACAGAGTGCCTGCAGCTACTCAGAAGTGCACAGTGGAAGGCCAAAAAGCAAGAGCCAGAAGATAGAGCAAGTCTAAAACTGCCTCAAGAGACTTTACCACAGTGACAGTGATCAAATAGGGTCCCAGAAAGACTGTGAGACATCCATCCATGGAATTGATCAACATTCAACTGGTTATGACACTGAGAAATGTGGTCTAACCAGCCTTGCTTAGAGCAGCACATCAGACAGTGATGAACCCCAGAGGTCTGTTCCAACCTACCTAACGATGTGATTCAATGATTAGTGGTCAAGTCACATGTGCATTTCTAGCTATCATCCAAGTGGAATGCATCTTCTTTTTCCTAAAAGTTTCCTTTTTTTTTCCTCTATGAAGTCAAGAAACAAGCATTGGTCAATGTTTTTGCTTGTACAGAGCTCAAAATATTGTACTAACAAAATCTTTCTTCTCTTACCCTCCTATGCAACTGTCAACTTGACAGTTTAGACCAGAAATACCATCCAATTTTAAAGTATGCATCTAATTCATCTGAGTGCTATAACGCTTTCTCCAGCATAAAATGGTCCTTAGTGTAAAGCTTCATTGTGATGTTAAGAACTTATTTGGAAGGTAAAGACTATGCCTTAGTAATTAAACAATTTTCTGTACTGTGTCAGTGAAATACCAAAAGATAAATTTACCATCTTGTCGAGGTTATAGGCTACACTAATTCAAGCAGGTTAGCACCTTCTTCAGTTCTCCCTTCTACAGTGAAAACTGCTTTGTCAGAAGTCAATGTTGCCCTTTTTTTTTCTCCTCCCCCTCCCCGGCTTTCCCCCCCTGCCCTCTCCCCCTCCCCTCCCCCTCCCCCCCTTCCTCCCTTATTAAAGATTAAGAATTTACCAAATTACAGGCCAAAGTAGTTTTCAAGATTTTTCTCTACTGGAACAGTGCTAACTGACTGAAACTACGCTTGTTAGAAGCAAGAAAGAGTTTGATTGAATTCTAAACACACTTTGAATCTACCTATCTGAAAGAGACTTCTGCTTTTAGCTATTTTTCCAAAAACAAATTCTCATGTGTAGCTAATATTTTTTGGCTGACCTGCAGTAAATATCTTTACTTTCATATTTTAAGTCTCTGAGTTTTTCCTGTGGTGTTTTTCAAGCTTAACATCTTACAGAGACATGTCTTTGATTTTTTAAAGAACTCCCTTATTTGATTCTCTAGGAACAGTTTTACCTCTGATGAAGTCAAGGAGAAAAAAGGTTCTTCAAAATGACTGTAGTATATATAGCTCCTTTGAAACTAGGTGTGTGTCAAATCCCAAATCCAGAAACAGAATTTCTTATGACAAAGTTCAAAACATCACCTTTCAGACCTTTCACTCTTCATGCTGAAAAGAGGGAGCAAGGAGGCAAATCTTAAAACTCACAAAACCTATCGCTCCTGACTTTGAGAGATATGGCTTTAACTTAACCATTACCTTTTCTTCTGTCTTATCAAAAGTCAGTCCAACAAAAAGGACTAAAGTTCTCTTATCCATATGGATGTAAACATGGATATCCACTCAGGTTAGTGGTAAGTGTGCAGAGCTCTTCTGGGAGTTGATCTGGTTTATGTGTGCCTGCAATACTTTCCTATGCTGATGCAGATACATTTATGTATTTCCATTAAATGTTAGGAATTGGTGGGTTGTAAATCAGCTGTTGTCTATAATCATTTGTATTTAACTGACTTAAATATTCCTAAGGTTTCTCTCAAAGATTTAATGGTGTTTATTGAAGGTAACATTTTTCAATCTCTAAAAAGTCTGTAGCAGAAGCTGATTTAAAAAAAATCCCTGCTGTTTTGAAGATCCACATGTAACATTTGGTTAGGATTAGAGAGAATGCCAAAAATAAGGTCTCTGAATACAAGTTATATTTATATATTTCAATGAGTATCATTACTATTTAGAATTGTCCTTTATCAGTAAACTTCATCCTGTACCTGTGCATTGTCTTAATTAAAAATTTAAGATCTTTAAAGTTCAACTAGCCCAATCTCCAAATCCTTATGTTGTCATGAGAAAAATTATTTGACAAGTTATTTTAAAATAATTTTCTTTACAAAATAAGCAGAGTCTGCAATAGACCCAGTGTTAATTTCATTACCTTGTATCACAGTATCTTAAAGTCTATTGGATCAATATAGCCTGTATGGAAGATACTTCTTCTAGAAGGAGTTGCTTCATAAGAAACTACTCACTTTGAAGTAATGAGAAAAAGGTCATACATTGTCATAGACAGTCAAGGTGTCCTTGACTTTACATGAATTTTGCTCAGTTAAAGCCTTTTTGAAGGCAAGTTGAAATAAGCTCTGAGGAGCAGGTGGCAATATACCTGACAGTTTGTCATATTTCTGTAAATATTCTATATTTTGCTAATTGCGTAGAATTCTTAAGAAGAAAATCTGCATGCTCAAGCTATTCTGCCCAAATAACAGGTGGAGCTACAGAAAATTTATGTTAATTGTTAACATCAATCTTTGCATCTCCCTTCAGTGAACACACATACAGATACCTTCTCATTTGCATTTTGCTAAAGAGTTAGATGGTAGGAATTTGCTTATAGCAAGAAGCAATACCAGTGCCAGGCTTTGGAGGTAATAGAATTGAGGTTCTCCTAGGTTTGCAAAGAAAACTGTAGAATAAGTTGAGATAGAAAAAGGCTCAGAAACAATGGACTAAAAAACATTTGCAAGTTGCCCTTCTGCTAGGATGCAGAAGCTTTTCATGCTTATATTTGTGATAGGTAATGTCAGGCTTACATTTTTGAACACTTTCTCTGTTTTGAACCTGAAACAACAGTGGTGTCTGGGTTATCTGGGACTTCCTTGGGGAGTAGAATGGCCCTTCTCTCTTGAGGAGAAAAACTGAAAAACTGAACCTGTGTATGGAAAAAAAGAAAAAACAAAAAACATTTTAAAGGATCTGTAAGAAAAAGAAGTTGACACAATTACACCACTGAGCAAGGGAACTGCTCTTCAAGGTAAGCAGAGAAACTGTTGATATGAGCAGACCGCTAAATCTCAGCAGCTACAGACTTCATGAGGAGCAGGTTACACCAGCCAGAGATTAGAATAAGTGGAGGTAGAAATATAATCAAACCACGCAGAAGTGCAAGAACATAACAGATGAAGCATTAAAAGACACTTTTTTTCCCTTCAAATTTTTGCTGTAAAAGACTTTTATCTTTATGACATCACTATGAGAAGAAAATCAGCTCCACCTCAAAAGTCTTGTTCATCCCACATCCAATCACAGTGTCTAGTGGTTTTTTCTGAGTTTCTCTGTTCATTCATTTTTTCCCCTTCCACTTTACTAAAACAAAAACTGAGATATTAGAAGTATTAGTGAAAGACGAATTGCTAACACTCTATGAAGACACGGAAGCTCTGCTTCAAGGCACACATCAAGGCACATTTACATGTAAGATATACATATGCATTAACACAAAGAATAGCTGAGCAAACTGTTAACAAAAAAAAATAAAATAAATAGTGCTCTGCAATTGTTATGCCCTTAGGAACATCACAGTCCTGGATGACTGGAAAGTTCTTAAAGTGTAAAGCTTTCTATAATTAATTATTTCCTGATTCACTGTTTCTTCCACTCCATCCCCCCCATTCTTCAGTACTGCAGGACAAACACTTCCTCAAGGAGGACATTTTTTCCAGGTGAATGAGGTCTCTTTGTGTGTCTTCATGATCATGAACTCAGCAAAGGCCCCTGACCAAAAGTATAAATCAGACATACCTAAAACTATTGTAAAAATTAGCAGAGTCATAGAAATAACAAATGCAAATAAAATGATCTAGGGGAGTCATAGGAGACAGAAGTTTGATCTCATACTAAGTTCAGTACATGAGAGAGTTCATTATTTCTCCTTAAAGCAAATTTCAAAGGGAGCTTAGTTCACTTTCAGATAAAAACTCTACTGATGAAATATTTTTCTTTCAAGAAGAGGTCAGAAGACCATATTCTAATGTATACTGAAGAATGTTATGCTTAATTCCTTTATAAGTGCTTGTGAGTATGCTGTCTGTCAGTAGGTGAATTAGCATTGCTTAACAATTTTATTGTGGAAGAACTCATTCAGTAAAATCTGAACCCACAGCTAACATTTACATTCTCTAGATCTAATAAATATTTTATTATTTCTGCAAACTTCACTTTCTATGCCATGAATAAACACTTTCAAGTATGATCTGTATCCTGGAACAATAAGAAAGAAAGAAAGAAAGAAAGAAAGAAAGAAAGAAAGAAAGAAAGAAAGAAAGAAAGAAAGAAAGAAAGAAAG
>JAWWLY010000383.1:0-12176 GCA_035041215.1 Gymnopithys bicolor | reverse complement strand
TGGAGTTGGACCAAGGGTTGGACTTGATGATCTCGGAGGTCTTTTCCAACCCAATCCATTCTGTGATTCTGTGATTCCATGAATAATGAAAGTTCATTAGTTTAATGCTCTAAACATGGTACTAGAGGAGGGTTGGCATGACAGGAATCCAGAGAAGAACAGGGGGAAAGGAGTGTGAGTGTGAGAGCACAAATGGGGCAGAGGGTGTGAGGCTAAACCAGGAAGGAGTGGAAGGGCACAGGTAGAATAAAGAGCACTCAGGGGTACAAGCAGGAGCCTCAAGGAGGGTATGACATATGGAGCTAGTGAGGAAAAACCCAAGGATGCTGTGGAACAGAATAAGGCTGAAGTTTCCTTTGCTGTGTACGTGCCCCAGCCTAAGGAAACTGCTGCCAAACGGGATGTACTTTGGACTCTTACATGAAACCAAAAGATATTTGTTTCAAAGACTTTGTCCCTTCTGCACCCTTTTTAGTAACAAAAGAGCTGTCACACTGCTGGCAACACTCTCCTCTGTTAAAGGAAAACACATAATAAAAGTTCAGCCTAAGCCCTTGGTGAGGATATACCATCATGTGCACAGCAGCTGTAACAGCAGAGCTCATGTGTCTGCAGCAGGTGCTTTGTGTTTGTTGTCTCTCTTGGGATTTGTGCATTTGGAACAGGATTAATTACTTCAGAAAGGGGATTGTTCTTTTAAACCTGCTCACCAAAGGCTTTGACCAATGAAGGAATCACATTGGGAGGTTTTTCTCAGCCAATGATGCATTTTCTATATTTTTAAACAACACTATTAACTTCTAGAGCTCTGCATGAGCAGGGAAGGTGCTTCTTATATCTGTAAAGGTGAAACTTAAGAGAAAAGAGGTGCCCATCATTGCCCCTCTCTTAAATTCTGGAAGATAACTCCACAGTCCCACAGTGGGAACCAGGATCTCACTCAAGTACTACAAAATAAATCAGGATCGCATTGTCATCAAAGATACACAAACAGATTTTTTTGTGTTTCATCTTCACACTGGCTGAGTCTGAGGGCAAGGAATCCAATTAGCTTTTCACTGAAGAGAGTGAAATTATATCAAGAATGATTTTAGCCTTTTGGCTGTGACTTTTGGGTAACAGTATGCAAACATCTGCTTGTTTTGAGTTTATTTTATTTGTAAGACAAAGGTCAACATGAGGAAACAATCCAGAAAAGAACAAAAACTTTTCACAGCGGTAGACAGGGAAATCACAGGAATACTTCCCCTCATAAATTGTTCAAGACTGAGATTCTTTGCTTAGTTGTGTCACACAGTTTTTATTTCCAATAGCCCAGAGTGAAAAAAACCTTCAAAATCACTAAAAAAAGATAAACCACTGTATTATTATTGCCTTACCAGACTAATTGTAATCCCAATTTTAAGTCCTACAACTTCTCCAAAATTCAATGCATTTTTTGGGGCCAAATACTGTGTCTTATGTTGTTTTAATTGCACCAAAAATAGGCTTAATTGCATCTCATGATCTTCTCAATCTTGTGGCAATATGTAAATAAGAATCACATTGAATATGACTACAAAAGCTGATACTGTGCCTTTAAAAATAGGTGTGTGAAACTCCTTCTGAAGGTTTTCATGGAGTTAACATGGGTCAGCATTTAACCATGTCTGTTAGTCAAGTGCAGGCAACCTGTCCAAAGCTGTATGAGGTAAATATCTATCTAAATGCACATAAATTCTTGAAGATATAGTAATAATTTGAAAATCATAGCTCCTGATCTGATTCAGAGATGTGCCAGAAATGTGTAAGGGAAAAGACAGGTTACCTCAGGATAAAATAATAACATGAAGGACTAAAGGCATACAAAACAATTAGTGGCTGGCTAATTACATGCCATTTTAAGTAGTGTTTTTCTAATGGTCAACAAGGGGCTCATATAAAAAATTGAAAAAACTGATAGAGCAGCACAGCCATACCATCGATAAGGCCTCTTTAAAAGCTCTGGCTCAAGGGGTCCAAAAGAATTGAAAATCTGCCCCTGAAAACTTAACTTTTATGATTGAGCTGATATTGGTGCCTTTTTGTGGGAATCCCTCTCAAAGGGAGATCAAGAAGCCACCAAAAATTATCGTGTATTTTGTTTGAGGAGTTAAGATTTAGGGATTGTGGTTGATGTGCAGAACTGGTGTCGCGACAAGAGCAGGAAGATTTAGTTAAAGGAGACAAAAGGTTTAAAGATTTTACTGCTGCGTCATCGGAGTTACAAAATGGCGTCTCTACCCCTCACACACAAAATGGAGCCTCTACCACTCAGAGACAAAATGGTGGCCCTGCCCCTCAGACACAAAATGGCGGCCCTGCCCCTCAGATGCAAAATAGTGGCTTTACCCCTCACACACAAAATGGTGGCCCCACCCCTCAGACAAAAAATGGCGGCTTTACCCCTCACACACAGAGTGGCGCCCCTGGCCCTCACACGCAAAATGGTGCCCCTACCCCTCACACACAAAATAGAGCTTCTACCACTCAGAGACAAAATGGTGGCCCTGCCCCTCAGACACAAAATGGCAGCTCTACCCCTCAGACACAAAATGGCGGCCCTACCCCTCAGACGCAAAATAGTGGCTTTACCCCTCACACACAAAATGGTGGCCCTACCTCTCTCACACAAAATGGCAGATCTACCCCTCAGACAAAAAATGGTGGCCGTACCCCTCACACATATAAAGGCGGACCCACCCCTCACATACAAAATGGCAGCCCTACCCCTCACACACAAAATGGTGGCCTTACCCCTCACCCAAAATGGCAGCTGTACCTCTCAGACACAAAATGGCAGATCTACCCCTCACACACAAAATGGTGGCCCTATCCCTCACACACAAAATGGTGGCCCTACCCCTCAGAGACAAAATGGCAGCTGTACCCCTCAGACACAAAATGGTGGCCCCACTCCTGAAACAGGCAGTTAAATGCTTCCCTGACACCCAATCCCATCAGCTATCAGAAGCTGAGCAGGGTCAGCCCCAGTCAGTACTTGGGTGGGAGCCCTCCTGGCAATACCATACCGGGGGCTGCAGGTTCTGGTCCTGAGGACGTCACTGTCACCGTCCAAGCTCGCTCAGCCATGGCAGATGAGCCTGAGGAGCAAAGGGTGGGGCCAGTTCCTCATGCTGTGCCTCACCTAAAACATCCACTGTGCAGGCTCCAGGGACACACCCACACGGGTGAGCCCTTCCCAACCTTGTTCGCGAAGCCGAGCCACACATACAGACACACCCTTGAAACACAAAATGGTGGACCTACCCCTCAGACACAAAATGGCGGCCTTACCCCTAAGACAGAAAATGGCGGCCTCGACCCTCACACACAAAATGGTGGCCCTACCCCTTAGACAGAAAATGGCAGCCCTGCCCCTCAAACAGGCAGTTAAATGCCTCCCTGACATCTGATCCTGTCAGATGGAAGCTGGGCAGGTTCAGCCCTGGTCAGTGCTTGGGTGGGAGCCCTCCTGGCAATACCATACCGGGGGCTGCAGGTTCTGGTCCTGAGGACGTCACTGTCACCGTCCAAGCTCGCTCGGCAGTGGCAAATGGACCTTAGAACTTAAACAGCAGGGCCAGTTCTGCGCACATTGTGCCTCACCTAAAACATCCACTGCAAAGGCTCCAAGGACACACCCACGTGGGTGAGCCCTTCCCAATCTTTGTTCACTAAGCCAAGCCACACATACAGATGTACCCCTGAGACACAAAATGGCGGCCCCGCGCCTCACACACAAAATGGCGGCCCCGCCCCTCACACACAAAATGGCGCCCCTGCCCCTCACACACAAAATGTTGGCCCTGCCCCTCACACACAAAATGTTGGCCCTGCCCCTCACACACAAAATGGCGCCCCCGCCCCTCACACACAAAATGGCAGCCACGCCATACATACATATTAGGGGGAATTAACTACATCAACTTCAGCTAGAGAAGCATCAGAGGTCAGACTGAAAATAAAATAAGTTGGTTCTTTTTCTAGCTCAGTCTCCATATTTTACAGACAGCAGAGAGCAAAACAAAAGTCCCGTTTCACTTTGCATGGACCAAAAAATACTACAGGACCAGGTAAAATTCTCACAGAGGGACTCTAAAAACCAATTAGCTCAAAGGAGCACCAATAAATCACTGCAGAAGTCTGGACTGACTTCAGTTTTCATCCTTATTCCCAAGATCCTCGTTCACACAGACATAAAATAGCTAAAACTGAGGCAAACCCTTGAATGCCTTGCCCATTTTGATGCCATTCCCACTTGCCCAAGTCACACCTGAGTGTGCCTGCTCTGAAGGGCACATTATGCCCAAGGCAGCCACAGAATTGCCCTTTTCTCAGGAGGAGTGAATCCAGTGGAAAAATCCAGGTAAACCCAAGATCAGTCATGAGCAGGATCCTACTGCACTACCAACGTGATGTAATTACAAATAGCACTCAATTCACATGCTGGTTGAGCTTTAATTATAGTTTTGCTCTACTACAGTTCAGAAAAATGAAACCAAACTTCATTAAAGTGAAAATTAATATCAAGGGGAGTGATTGCAACTCATGCCTATTTATTGCTTTTAAAAGCAGACTGGTTTACCAAAACTGGAATTAAATGGAAATATGTGGTGTACAGACTGCTGGATAGTTCATGCTTGCTTTCTTTCAAGGTTTAAAACCAGTTTTTACCAAATGTACCTTTCCAAAAATAAGCCTCACCCGCTCCATGAAACTTGCCCATGAAACTGTCTCACAGGAATGGCAAACATGACCTTCCTGCCTCTTTTTCTGAGCAAGCTGTGCTTCCCTTTGGGCAGCATCCACACTGTCACACATTTTCCAAGGAGCTTCTGTGGAAGGAGAAGCTCTAAAATCTATAGTTTGACTTCTACTAGGCTAGAATTGCCTAAACATCACACAACTATTTCCCAGTGTGAAAAGTCCCTTGGAAATGCAAGATACTGACAGTTTTTCTGTGTTATTTTTTTATACTGAAATTAAGATTAGCATCACATGGTTCCACAACAGAGACAACCCATAAAGGCCAAGGTGGCTGCAACACAACCCCATTTATTCTGGGTTTGGGTTTACTCTCACCAAAGTGTGGTAAAACAAAACAAAGCCAAAGCAACCTATATTTTAAGAACTTCATTGTGAAGTCACCACTGAAAATTCAAAACCAGGGAAAGGTCAGGGCTGTGTTCTCTTAGAGCTTTTGGCACCTGGGGAGTCAGTTCAAGGCTACACACTGGGAACAGGTTTTTATTCATATATATAATATGGAGCTGTAAAATAATTCCTGGATCAAACTGCAGCAAATGCATTTAAAGCAGAATGTGCTACCAGTAACACAAAGATGGACTCAAGTTCACATCTCTGATTATTTCCAAAGCAATAACTTTTGCCCCAGTGGGTAGCACTGAAGAAATGATCCCTTTATAGTTATGTAGCAAAGAAACAAAGTTAGAGCTTCCGGACTCATTCTGTGCTTATAAAGGCTTTCCATTTATACAACACAGTGGCCTCAAAAAGACATTATTTCTTGTCATTAAAGGTGTCATTAAAGCCTTGTTCTTAACACTGCTCAGCTCATGGGAGCTGCATTTTCTGTGTATTGATAAAAGCCATCACAATGTCCTCGTCCCTTTCTTATCAAAAAAAAAGCCAAACTTCCATTCAGATTGTGACATTTGTTGCCACAATCCCAGTCAAACACTGATTCAAAACAATAAAATTATCATTTCAGCACTTACTTCTCAGTTTGAATGAAGGTTTTGGAGTGCTCTGAGGGGTTTTGAAACTCTTCTTGCTTTTGTGATTTTAAACACTTCATTTTTAGAGACGTTTTCTACATCTTTGAAGGAAAAAATATTTCAGATCAATGGCCAAGGAAAAGCCTCAGTAAAACCATCATATCTCTTATCTACATATGCAAGTCAAACTATCAGTAGTAATTTCTTTTTAACAAGTAGATGCCTTTATTTCACGGCACAGCATCTCATCTAAATATGATTTTTCTTGTAAGAAAAAGCAAAATTAAAGGAGGCATTTTAACCTTTCAAAATATAGCTAATATTTCTGTGCATTAAGTTTCTGAAGCTCCAGCTTTGTTTTCTTGGCTTTAAGTAGAATGTATTTCCTCACTTTGAGAGGTAATAAGTCTAAATACAGATGTGCTTGACAATAGGTTGGTAACAAACTCCCTCTTGTCTGCCTCAAATAAACCTACTGCTGAAGGCAAAAAGGATTAAGAAATTACTAGAAAAGCTGCTGAGTTTCTAAGCTTATTAAGAGAGTCTAAGTAGCCTTTCAGCCTGAGGAATAAAGTGAGGCAGAAAGGAGCACAGCAGAGCAGGAGTTCCCCAAGAGCCCCAAACCAAAGCCCAGCAGGTCCCAGCTGGCAGCAGCAGGGCTGTGCTCCACACCCAGGGAAAACAGAGCCTCTGAGTCGTGCCACATTGTCCTCACATCCCTGGGAGGGGACCTTTGCACCCCCAGCTCTGCTGCTCCATTTAACAAGTGCCTCCTGAATTATAGAAAAGAGCTGCTCTCCCAGGGATTCGTAGCCTGCAGATCACAAGTGCTTTTCTTTCACCTCCAAAGCAGCTTTGCTGCCAGGCACAGCAGTCCTGTGGAAAACCTCGTTGGGAGACAGTTATTCCAAAGGGACATTGTGCTTGGCTTGGTCTCTGAGCAACACAAACAGCAGCATTTTCCCCCTGATGAACTGAGTGCAACTCCCACCAACTCCCAGGCACTGGCAGAACTCAGGAGTGGAGAGAAGCCCCTGGATGGGCAAGGAATTACTGCAGGCTGTGGGCTGAGCATTTGGCATGGCCCCAGGAGCCTTCCAGTGTCTCATTGACCTTCATCAAAAGGGTATTGACTGCTGTGTACAAGCTTATGCAGATGCTAAAGTAATATCCATAGCAAAATTCTCATTAAAGCTGCAGCATTTGTTTCCCACCCTGCAAATTTTGAAGAAAGCACAAGCAACTAAACAGAACTTTGCAAGGCCCTGCCTCGCATCTGTACAGTCATCTGTCTGTGCACACAAATCCATCTGTTCATACACAGCTTAGTCTGCACTAAGCTCAGTACTAGGATTTTACATGCCTTACTCACATAAGTGAATGGCATTTTAACAGTGTAATCAGGAGAACAAGAGCACCTGAGACTCAGTTCAGTGTAAGGTGTGTGTACCCACCATCTGAACCTATTGCAAGTCCTTCTTTCATTTCCCAACAAGTTATCTACTACAGTACATTAAAGCATTCACACACCATGCATTAGAGCAACCTAGTTTATGTTCCAAGACTGTTTACTTGAATCCAAGTTTCATTTTCATCTGATCATTCCTTCCTGAAGGAAGAAAACATGGATCAGTAGAAGCATTAAATCCCAAGAATGGGACAATGAAACCAGAGTTGGTCTTTGAAAAAGTAGAGATGAGCTTCTTGGTAGAATTGCAGAATTGTTTAGGTTGGAAAACACCTTTAAGGTCACAGAGTTCAATGGTTCCCCAGCACTGTCAAGCCCTTCACTAAACCACGTCCCCAAGTTCCACATCTACACATCTTTCAAACACCTCCAGGGATGATCACTCAACAAATTCCATGGGCAGCTGTGCCAGGGCTGGACAACCCTTTCCATTAAGAAATTTTCCCAAATATCCAATCTAAACCTTCCATGGTGCAACCTGAAGCTGTCACTCACCTGGGCTCACGTCCAGCCACTGTCACCAGCATCCCCCAGGCCTTTCCCCCTTTCCAGTGGCTCTGCTCCAGCCTGGAGCTGCAGGGGGTTATGACCTGAGAACAATACCTGGCACTTGGCCTTGTTGAATAGGTACAACTGCCCTCAGCCCATGAGCCCGGCCTGTGCAGATCCTCTCCTGCCCTCAGGCAGCTCACCCCTCACACAACACGGTGCCATCTGTTGCCAGCACAGCTGATGGAGTGACCTCGTCAGGCCTCCTTTCGCTGCCAGTGAAAGCCATTTGGCTGGTGCTCTGCAGCACCTGCAGCCTCTGCCACTGTGCACACATCAGGGCACAGCCCAAGCCCATTAGCTGATAATTGCAAATGCTCAGCAGCATCCACGGCCTGGCTGGGCTCTTTTCAGATGCCTCTATTTGCCTGAGCATGGATACAATGCAATCCAAATGATCCAATGTAAAACCAAACCTCAGTGTAATGAGCACAGAGCACCCAGCCAAGTCCAACACGCTGCTCGGAGATCAGCTCATGCCAAGGTCATGGGTTCAATCCCCTGTATGGGCCATTGACTTGAGCTGGACTCAATGAGCCTTGTGGGTCCCTTCCAACTCAGAACAGTCTGGAATTCTATATGCTTGCCAGGCAGCACCCAGAATGCCTTCTTTTTCCCAGAGGGTCATTGTTTGCAGGAAAAAATTGACAATCCTAGTGCATCATGGATAAAGGGTATCTAAATAAGTATTTAATTAAGCATAAAGTGTTGCTTTAAATAACCTCAGCAGGTTGAGCACTTACCAGTTCTTCTCACCAAAATTGTTATGAAGCAAATAACCACAGCATGTAAGTGTTAACAGGTAACTAAAATAGCAGAGCATAAACATGTTTTTGAGAACTGGAATTAGAACATTGGTACAAATACACACACTGGGGTTACATGAAAAAATATCAAGGGGAAGGGTCTTTTTTATGCCCTTTTCATTAAATTCCTGCAACATCACCTGCCAGGAGCTTACAGCAAGGCCTGCACTGTTCTGCCAGTGGAACAGATTGCCATTGGCAGGTGGGAAAAACAATCCTTGTAACCATTATACATCTGAGTAATTCGATTTTCTGCTGCTCTTAATTTAGTACTTCAGTGGTTACCAGGCCAGCACAGCACCTGCTAATTATACACCTGAAATTCCCTTTGCACTAAGGAAGCAAGTCTTGGCCCTTGGGTTTCCAAGGGGAGCTGCCACAAAGGCACCAAGTGAGTCAGAACAGTGTCCAAGTGACATCTGATTCTGTAAGGACCAGAACATTGAACTTGCCATTCACTGCTGCCTCCATCCTCCCTGCAGTTCCCACTGGCAATGCCTGTGGTGCAAGATTTCATTTACAGTTCTGCTTTTAAAACCAGTCAAGTCACCAATCCAAACTGGAATCAAGGTGTGTGTAAACGCTGGTGATTGTTATTTGGTGTCTGATGCAAATAAATATATAAAACCAAACATCACTCTGACTGTTGGATATCAACCCACTGAAGAGAGGATTTCACTGGTGATTAAGAAAAGCAGTGCCTGATCTCATGTAAGCTGCCTAAAGCTGTCCTGATAGCTATTTAATAGGCATATTTCTCACTATCTACTCCCTTTTTCTAAGTCTTAATACAGAGCTGTTGTAAAGCCTGTGTCTTCCCAGCCTTCCTGAGGAGTCACAGAGCCACCAGACCCTTGGACCAAAGCAGCAGCTCCAGCTCAGCATTATTGCCAAGCCCAGGGGCTGCCCCAGCACAACCTTTCCAGAGCAACTGATGCAATTCTGAGATGGCCTGCAGGGCTGGGGAGCTCTAGAGGCTCACACATAAAATAAATAATATCAGCCTGGCTTTCAAGGGAAATTGCCTGTCAAAAACAAAAAGTGCAAACTGTTTTTCTTCAGGTGCCACTTTTGGTGTTCCTGCTCTGTTACCCACATGGTGAGGCAGACACTGAGCTGTTTGGGGGGAAGCTTGATAAGTATTTTAGCTCATTCCTCTGAGCCTTCCTCGAAGGACTTTTGAGCCCTCCTCAAATTTGTGTTCAGGGCTGAGGTTCAGGGCTGGCTGGGACTGTGCATAGAAAACTGAGAAGCATTTTAGCAGTTCAGTCATTTCCTTTTAATGTGAAATCACAATTCCCTCCAAGCTGAGTGTCCCACTAATGAAACGGGCACTGATTTGAACTCAGTCAGCTACGTCTGTGCTGCCTCAGAATGCATTAGCCAGCAATTATTCAGTGCTGATAACACTATGCCAGAAAGTTTACATATTCCCTTTATATTCTTCCTCTGCAGTAGTTTCTTGAAAAGCTTATCTCAGAAAAGAAATTATTCCATCAATGCATTTTATTACAGTATTTGCACTTGGGGGGGGAGAAGGGGGGCAAGAAAAGGTGGTTTAAAATAAAAAAACTCTCAAGACTACTTTAAAAATAAACATGACCATTCAAGAATTAACTTCTTACAACAGACATGAATCTCATTACTGCTGTATGTTTAAAAAATAATAAATCCAGTACTTTTTTTGGAAGAAGCAGACACAGCAGGAGTGACACATGTGAAAGCAGCCAATTGCAGGCACAGGAGGTAAAATGCAACCTGGTTACCTACAGCCATTTCTCCAGGAATTATTCAGCTATTATTAGGTGAGAGCTGATACTTTCATGAGATGAACATCAGCCCCTTATGCAAAACTCTCTATCTTTATGCCAGAAACACATACCCTTTTTTTCCCCTCATATTTAACATCTTCATTCTCCCAGTCACAGGAAAAAATTATTTCCACTGTCAGATGCAAGCTGAAATACAGCAAGAACTTTGCAGACACACCTTCCCTTAAGCTAAATATGCCATCCATTTTCTGTTTCTGAATCCAGCTGGAATTAAGTGGGTTACCTGAACAGTTCTACTTTTAAATTGAGGAAGGCCTCAGCATGTAGATTGGATTCTCTCCCTGTAATATCCTGATCAGCTCCTTCTTATCCTTGCAATGACAACCCAGAAGAGATGCTTATAAATACACATAAATTCAGATTCACATAAATGCAGATGGGATGTCTGCTCTCAGAACACTCTGCACCAAATACCCTCAGAGTCACCAGCAACAACTTCTCAGCAGAAAAACTGGAGCAAAAGTGTTCAGGGAAATGGAAATCCTTATTTATTAGGGAGTTTGTAATTATGACCCTCATTGAGAGATTATATTTATTAAAATCAAGCAGAAATGGAGCACCTCTTTAAGCAAGGATTACTTTACACCCAGGCTAACTCTGGAAATGAAGTGGCAACCACACCATTGCATCCCAATTGCAATGCACGATGTCAAATGTCACATGACAGACCCAACTCTCAGTAAAAGGCAATGCACTTCAGCAAAACAGGAGCTGTAGGCAGTGGGCACTTCAGCAAAACAGGAGCTGTAGGCAGTGGGCACTTCAGCAAAACAGGAGCTGTAGGCAGTGGGCTACAGTGATTTTTTGAAAGAGGTGTTTGAAAAAAGCACCTCTCCTACCTCAAAGCACAAGTTCCCTTCTCCACATGAAGGCAGTTCCATGGGATTCCTACAAGCCTTTCAGCAAACCTGTGTAAACACAGTGAAAGAAAAAAAATCAGTGATTGTAAAAGAGTAACAAAATAACAATAAATCAGCAGTGAGAGAGATGGATAAAAACAATATATGAAACAAATACCCCAATTAATTCTGCTTCAGGAAGTGTGACAGCAAGGCAGAGGAGTCCCCTGTCAGCCAGCCAGAATTCCAGTCTAAATCAAGTCTCAGCACATGGATACAGAGGCAAAAGGATCAGAAAATTAAGATCCAGTAGTGCAATAGTCCCTGCTCTCAGTTTATCAGTGGTGCCTGGTCTGCTTGCAAATAGAGTATGAGAGGCCAAAGGAAAGACATGAATAATGAAGTATTTGGGGTTTGCCTCTACACATGCAAGAGAGGCCATCCTTCTAATCTGAAAGGAGAAAATTAAAATGAGATGAAATATAAAAATAAAAGATTAAGCCAGATGAGTTCTATTATACTTAGACTTGCTGCAAAATTGCATTGTATTAAAAGGGGAAAAAGAGAAGTTTGACAAGTGAAGGCTCATGCATTTTTAAACCCCTGAATTTCTGGGAGCTGCTTCAGAACGAGACACTCCAGATTTTGTTTCTTCACAGTGAACTTCATTTTAATCCTGTCTTTAAAATTACTCTTCAAATGCATATCACATATCAATAAAATAAATTCCTCATTAACCTTTTTTTTTCCTTGAGACAGTCATTGACTTCAACAGAGGATGTGCAAATAGAATTATCCACACTGCACAGAAATGCCTCCATACAGAATTTAACTCAGGTTTGTGGATTTTTTGTTTTAGCCTCCAGGCAGTGATTTGCTGAGGTTCATTTAATCAGCTGAGGTGCTATTATAGGAACCACCAG
>JAWWLY010000382.1:0-12193 GCA_035041215.1 Gymnopithys bicolor | reverse complement strand
CCCAAAGTTCAACATGAAACATATAGAAGAAAAGGGCAAAAATTGGCAAAAGTCTTTGTGGAAGGCTTCACATCTCATCTGCTGGCAGTGTGAAAAGTTTAGGTGTGGGACGATGCTGGGTTTCCCTTGCCCTGAAATCCTATCAAGCTTCTAAATGAATTTAAGTTCTGAAAGCTCTGGGGTCATTATCTTGGTTTGGATTCCATCATGTAAAAATATTGGTTCCTTTGATAGTTGATGATGTTGGTGTAGGGCAGAGCATTTGCTTGAGAGAATTTTCATTTCCTCCTTTGGCCTATTTAGTGCTTTATGCTCTAGTTTGAGTTTTCTGTGGGTTTGCTGACAGAACAGAAAACATGGTGTAGGGTTGTCATGGGAAAGGGATTAGGGAGACAGAAATGCAAAGATTTCTAGTCTTAACTGTATTATTAAAGTTATTAGCTATAAGCGTCCTCGGAGTAATCAAAGCTTTATGAACCCAGCACTGCCTGCCGAACTGCTGGACAGAACACAGGGTGGAAAGATTTTTGACTCCCCTATAAGAACCACACTTAAGCCAGGGAGAAATTATTAGCAATAAGTGCTTCTAGACAATCAGATGCTTATGTTCCCAACACTGTCTATTGACTAATGGACAGCACACATGTTGGAAGGGTTTCTGACCTCTAATATGAAGCCACACTTAATCCAGGGAGAAATTATTAGCAATAAGCACCTCCAAAAAAATTAGAGCCTTATGAACCCAGCACTGCCTGCCGAACTGCTGGACAGAACACAGGCTGGAAGATTTTCTAACCCCTGATATGAGGACCACACTCAATAGCTAGAAAAGAACTTTCCCCACAACCGCTCCCGAAATAACATTTATTAATACAAATATGTGACAGTTATTGTGGGTTCCACTTTGCCAGTGATAACGTTCAGCTGCAAGATTGTATTTAACTGATAATAAAAGACCCCAAAAGAAACCAGCACAAAACTCATTCTACAGACACAAACACACTAAACTCAAGTTACAATACAGCAATGTCCCATTTTCAAGACAGACAGAAACTAGCAACAAAGAACTACTAACTAAAAACACAGCCACCTAAAACACTTATCTAGACACTCTCTCAATAACATAGGACAATAAAATATCTTGCACAGCACTCTGTCTGTAACACAAAACAAAAGGAAATAACAGAGCGGCTTTTATCAACACACATGTAAAAGAAACTGCACATTCAAAGAAAAGCAAGTTACTGTAGTTGCAAAACAGAGCTGGTCTTATAAAGTAAGAATAGCAAAAAACAATAACTAATATAAAGTAGCAAAGTGTGAAGCAAGTTACTGTTATTAGTATTAAGGCAGCAAAACGCAGTCAGTAAAGAAGATGCTTATAAAGCAAGAATCAAAGTAGCTGTTAGCATAAAATGCAAGATAGAATGTATAAAGGAATAAGCTTTGCAAGAAAGTAAAGTTAAGAAAGTAAAGTATAGAAAAATAGAAAGCACATGGTCTCCTCACCCCTACATTGTTCCAGGAGGTAGGAGGAGACAGGACAAGCTGCAGCAGTTACCCTCATAGAGACACTGGCATTTATGCCTCCTTGCTGGAGTTTAAACTCCACACTTTTTATACCTTTTTTTTTCCTTCATGTGGTTTTGTGACTAATAGTCAGTCTACTGGGGAGGGGTGATGTAGATGCCTGAGGAGAGGTGGCTCCTAGAGTGGTTATAGAAGATATTGCAAAGGGAGGCTATGTCATTCCTTAAACAACACTCCACCCTATGTTAATCTTATTAGTTTGAAAGCCTTTGTCCTTGCCCAGGAGCACCCCTCCAGGGGGACTGAGGCGTTTCCCTCATCCCATCAGGGCTTATCAGGCCATCACCCCAGAAGGGTTGAGGTTTGGTTTTCTTAGCTTGTTTTTCTTCTTGTTGTTTTTGATTTCTGCTTCCTCTCTGCATATACATATGTGAGAAGAATATAAATTATTTGAAAAGCAGAGGGTCTGAAGAGGAAATGAAGGAGTATTTATCAAAGTGATGTTTTCTTATTGGTAATTGCTGTTCATGTGAACGGACATCAGCAAGAAGGTAGATTGAGCATGCACCATTAACAGAAGTATGTTGATGTCATTAAGAGCTGGAGAGGAATGCCCTGAGAAATAGTTCCTGTGCAGGAAAATTTCCTGACCCTTTTATCTCACTATGATGGGTGATTTGGAACTAGATGATGCTTAAGGTCCCTTCCAACTCACACAGTAGCCTTGTCTTAATTGCATTAAGTACAACCTGATTTTGTCCAGCTCTGTAGGCTGCTTTTATTTATTTTACTCTTGAGTTTTGTTATGTTAATGCCCTTGTTTCTGCTGTGGAACTACTCCTGAGCTGTCCCTCTGCTCATTAATATTTTCCATGGCAAAAGCATTTTTAGCTGTTCCACTAATCAGTCATAAAAACTTGGAATGTGACTCAAAGCAGTTTTCCACAGAGTGTCAGCAGTGGGCAGCCCCTCCCACTGACCTCTGACATCTCCTGTGTGTCAGCTTCCCTGGGCTGGGCACATCACTGCATCTCTCCATGTGGGCTGCGCTGGGTGTCATGTTCTCAAGGCTTCCATGGAGCTGGCAGAAGGTATCTACAGTGGGATTTGCTGGGACTACCTTGTTCAGTGTGGTGACATCTGCCAGATGCTGGTGTCACTGAGCCTTGTAGGTGGGGTTGTGAGGGGTCATGTTGCCTGGGATGTGGGGAATAAGATGGATCTTCCAGGGTCTTCTTGTGAAATCAGTTTGAACTGTCATTTCAAAGGTTGAAGTGCATGAGTACCAGCAGGGAGGGAAGGGAGGTGTGGTGGTGCCTGTCCTTTGAAGGCCTTTCATTGGGGACATGTGTGCAGATGACGTTCTTAAGATGTGCCTGCAGACCTGAGTGACATTTCTGGAGACAGAAATGACCAATTCAGGTTCTGTTCTGTTCATACTGGAACCATCTCATGTTTAGAGGATGTGGTGGGGACAGTTGACCTTGGGCACCTGCCATACCCCCACCCAGCCATTCCTTCCCTCTCACCCATACACTCATCAGGGTGGAAGATAAGTTGGAAAAGCTCAAGGGTTGAGATAAAGACAGGGAGAACACTCACCTGGTACTGTCATGGAGAAAACAGACTTGAATTGCAGTAAATTAATTTAATCTATTGCCTGTTGAAACTACAGTGGGATGATGAGGAAAACCCATAAAACTAGACTCCCTTGCTTCCAGCTTTCCTCTTCTACCTAGGATTAACTTCACTCCTCACCTCCTTCCCTGCATCAGTGCATAGGGACTGGGAATAGGTGTTGCTGTAAGTTCCTGACAAGTTTTCTCTTCCATTCCTTCTTCCTCATGCTCTTCTCCTGCTCCAGTGTGGGTCTGTGTCAGGGTCAATGGGTTTGACAGCAGGTCTGCTTCGCATGGGTAGATCAGGTTCCTGAAATACAAGGGTCTCCTTTAAATTCAAATCCATTCCACCCAGCACAACTTGAGAAGGGGAAAGAATGTTCCAGACTTGGTATTTTGTAGCCCATGTGGTTATTTTAGGTGCCCTTGTGCATCTGTAATGGAGCCTGACCCCTGTGTTTCAGCATCTGAATGAATGCACATGTATGAGGGATCTGAGAGACAGCACACAAAAATTGAATTGTTTCCTTCAGAGCTTCATTCAGGCTGAACCTCTTCCCTTTCCATTATCCTTGTCTTTCTTCTTTACCATGGGAAATCTGAGATGATTAGCCTTGATTAGCTATCTACTTAGGCTATTACTTGCCCAGTTTCTTCTGGACAAATCCATTCCATCCATAACTCAACTTCAATCTTCAGAAAGTCACAATTGTTTCAGGATTCAATCCTAGGAACCAAAATAAAAATCTCCTCTGGGCAGGTGTTATGATCTTGTTATGAAGTCCTTAATTCAATCCCAAATCCTGCTTGGACACAGAAGGAGGGCTGGCATGTTCTAAAGTGGAGTAAGTTATTTGTTTCATTGTTTCTGGGCAATTGCTGTTCATAGAGAGATGGGTTGGTCGGTGAGGCAGCCTGAGAGATTGTGTGGTGTTTGGAAAAGGAGATATTGCAGTGTTTGAGAGGTTTCTCTGACATAAATGGTATTTTCTCTCATTTCATGAACAGGAAGGAGGCTTTTTGAAGGGGGTATTTTAAGAAATGCAACCCTGGTACTTGGCATGAGGTGGAATGTCCCTCTGAGCGTGAGCTAGTGAAAGAAATAACCAATTGAAGTTCTGCTCTGTGTTAGGGAAACATTCCTGTGTCTCCATCCAAGAGACCCTCTCTCAGGTCCCACCCCCAAACCAGAGACTTTCTCTCCTGGGACCAAAGGCCCTTTGCAGAGGCAGCTCCTGTGAGCCCATGGGTGCCCCTCTTGAGCCCCTGCACACACCACACACACAAAGTCAGACCAGTTTTCCGTACCAGCTTGACACTGTGTTTCCCATAGCAGAGTCTCAAATGTCTGGATCCTTAAAGCAATTTACTCATGGCACAGTAACATGGAAGCAGCTTGAGCTGGGTTCTCTGAGAAGAGTCTCTCAGTTTGGGCTTTTGCATCCTTCCAGTGTATGCACATGGTAGTCTGGGGTCTTTCTTCTGAGTCGTTTGCTCCTGCTGTGTCTCTGAGTGTCCTGTCACCAGGCTGGTGCCATATGTCCCTGGGCCCTTTGTTGTGCAAGGCATTGACACCATGCCTGGGACTGCCTCCATTTCTCCACAACCTGCAGCTTTCAGTGCAGCTGCAGAGTGATCTGTCTGCACCGTGTGTATTCCTCAACACTGGATCTACTTGATGTTTAGAGTCTCCATCATGCTGCGTTAATGTTGGGCACCTGTCAGACTTCACCCATTCACTCCTTCACTCTCACTCCATAGCAGCACAAGGGTGGAAAATAAGATGGAAAACTCACAGGTAGACATAAGGACAGGGAGATCGCATACCAGTTACTGTCATTGAACAAAACAGACTGAACTTGGGGAAAAACAATTGAATTTATTGCTTATTGAAACCAGAAAAAACTGATGAAGAACAAACACAAAACTAGAACACCTTGTCTCCACCCCGCAATCATCCAAGTCTCAACTTCAGTCATTTTCAGATCCTGTACTTCCCCCTCCCTCCCAGCAGCACAGGGGGACAGGGAATGGTAGTTACAGTCAGTTCATTCTGTGTTGTCTCCTTCGCTCCTTCCTCATGCTCTTCCCCTGCTTCCATGTGGGTCTCTTCCATGGGATGCAGTCCTTCAGGATAAGGAGGCTCCAGCGTGGGCTCTCCATGAGCTGCAGTGCTTCAGGATACACCCACCCCACCTACACTGCTGTGGGATCATCCAGGGACTGAAGGTGGCCTTTCATGGGCTGCAGGGGCACAGCTACTTCCCGACGGTGCTCTCCATGATCTGCAGGGGAACCCCTTCTCCAGGACATGAAGGAATCTCTCACTGTGCTTCCCTGGCCCTGTTTGCTGCAGGATTGTTTCTCACAATGTTCCTTACTCTATATTTCCAGGCCTGTTTTCTCCTGTTCTTCAATATATCCTTCCACAGGAGCCAAGAGCATTTGCTGATGGGCTGAGCTGTGTCTTGCAGAGGGTCCTTTGGAGCATCTGCCAGAGGCTTTCCCTGGCATGGGGCAACACTGACTGTGCCTCATGGAGACCCCTCAGATCCCCATCTGCCAGCACTTGGCCCAAGCACCCTGTGCATCTGCCTGTGGGTCAATTGGAGGTGAAAGTAGGATGTGATCCCACAAACAAGTGAAAGCAGACCAGGAGAGCAGTCACACAGAGCAATCCTGTTCTTGTAGGAAATGGAGCAGTGAGGACACACAGAACTGGTGCTGGAAGGGGGCTCTGAACCCACTTGTGCACCCCACAGCCATTCCTGCATTGCTATTTGTGCATCAGTGACCACCTGGGGAGAGTGACAGGGATCATCAACATGTTCAACTATCAGCTATCAGTCACTGCCAGACAGTGTTATAGCTCATCATATAACATAAGTATAGAGGCACAACAGAAAGTAATGTAAACTACAATTGAGACAAAACTGTTGTTTAGTTCAGTCATTTCAATCAGTGAATGCGAAAGCACTTGTGACAAGTTTGCAGTATTGTTATTGCCCTTTTGCAGCCAGCTGTAACAGGATGGGTTCTAAGAGATGTCAGGAAGTGAGACAGAAGTGCTGTTGAGAGGTTAGCAAAATAGTATCCTTATTACCAGAAGTGGCTAAGTAATGGGACCCCACTCACCAAGGGGTTACTCATGTAGGTTGTCTTACCAACTCGGGACACTCCCCCAAAGGCAGGGACTACATCTTCTAGGCGTTGGCAGAGAGCAAGCGTCCCCGCTGTCTTTTTTGGGAAAAACCCCACACCCAGAGCACAAGTCCTCTCACCTTTATTCAGCCTGCTGGTGACGTCTACCTAGGGAGGTGTGGCCAGCACTGCCCAGGTAGAGGTCTCAGGCTCTGCCCTCTTTCTTCCTCCTTGCTCTCTCTTCTTCAGCTCTCCTCCAAAGGCTGGCAAACAATAGGAGAGACCCAATATGCAAACTCTGTCTTCAAGGACAAAGCCTTCACTCTATCAGCTTTTATTCCCTAGAACTTGGCAGGAAAAGAATAAATCTTTCACAGGGGTCATGAGCGAAAACACAGACTAAAACATCAACACTTTTAATTCCCGATACACCCAGCCCATGTATACAAGGTGAAAATGACTTTGCTACTGACAATTATTAGCTCTAGCAACTATATAAATTAAAAGATAATAATAATTTATTTAAATCACTATACTATTATTTCAAAGAGTTGAATGATAGATTCTGAACATCAAATATGAACATCTGTATCATCTACACTGGCTGGAGAGTTGCACTGGAAAATAATTGACTTGTTTTCCATAGAGAAATAACAACATTTTGCAAGGGTTCCAGCTTTTGTTACATTTCCTATTTCATGCAAACCTTGCACTTCACACAGGCCAGGATCCTTATTGTGTTTTCCAATCTGGGATTGCTGAAAATCAAAATAAGGGAATGAACACCTGGAAAAGCATACAGAAATACAGAAATAAGAAAGATCACATTATCTTGGCCCTTTGTTTCATAAATCAGTGTCAAGATAAAACATATAAAGTGGATATTGCAGATTACAAAGAGGGAGAGAATAGATTTCATGGCTTTGATGTGGGCATCCACACCGAGGTCCTTCGTGGAGTTTGTCTGCATGTTGCGTTTGTGTCTCCAGAGTGAAAAGAGAAGGAGAAGTGCAGGAAACATGACTGCCATGAATGAAACAGCAAACAAAAAGGCAACAATAGCATAATTAGGGAGCAAATATGTATCTATTCTAATATTGGCTTTCCAAATAATTCCTTTGCAGGTCAAATTGTGATTTTTAGAGAGAGCTTTATCAGCAACATCACAGACAAGGATTCCAATCAGCAAGGAGAGAATCACTGACCCCAGCAACAGCCAGTGCACCATCCTGTCAATTTTCACTTTCAGGTAGATGAAAAAGCCGTTCCTGAAATTGGCAATTTTTATATAATAAAAGACAGAAAGACAGGCTGAAACCCACAAGTTGGAGCAATCAAAAAAGCTCTGAGCACTCTCAACTAGTGGAAATACAGGGTGAACATAAAAATAATCGGGATAAATAACTTCAAGAAAGTAATTTACCCAAGCAATGCACAAATACCAAAACCTGGAGCATCCCAGAAACAGCAAGATCTTCTCATTAGAGTTCAAGCTTTTCTTTTTGATCCAGGCCACACAAATCACAGAAACAATCAAAGCGTTTATCCACATGCCAGCAAATGCCTCAAAGGTGACGATGGCTACTGTCATGGCATTGTATGAGGTGACATTGGATATGTCTGCAGAATGACAGGCTTCCATGGTCGCAGCTGGGGAGCAGTTCTGTGCTGGACAAGGGGGCTGTTGCACCAATGCCAAACACAGGTCAGCGGCTGCTGTTCCCTGAGTGTCACAAATGGCGAGAGGAGCTTTATAGAGCTGCTGGTGGGGGGGATTTTGGTACTGCTGCTCTTGAGAGCAGGGCAGGTGCAGGGATGTAAATGTGCTGGGTATTCTGTTACGTGGTGTCAGTGTCTCTATTGACTATTTGAATTTTGGTTTAGGAGTGCTATGTTGGGTGGCACAAAGAGCAGAGATGTTTTCCTGCAGTGGAGAGTATTGTGATTGTCTAAGTGACCCATGTTTGATCCCTGTCAGGGTTGAGGATCTGGGCTCTTCTGTCCCTTGACACTGATGCGGCTGGTGCAGAGCATGATGTTCTCTCAGCAGAGCAAAGTCAGGGCAGTCACTGTGCTCTTTCATCCCAGAGTCTTGGAGCTGCAAAGTTCATCTAAGATGCTGGAAAACTGGTGTTCCTTTCAATCCTCGACAGGCATTGAAATCTCTATTAGATTTTCCTGTGGTAATACCTTAAGATTAATTGAGGAACCACATAGTGGTGTGGGTGGGGAGGCACTGATAGGACAGTTGAATGTTTTTTCTTCCAGGGTTAAGTTAAAACGTATGCAGGAACAGTGTAGATATCATCACAAGTCCCTGTTCAAGCACTCCAATCTCATCTACTGGCACTACGAGATGTTTTAGGGATGAGACCATTCTGGGTTACTCCCTCAACTAAATACCCACAAGCTTACAAATGAATTTCTGTCCTGAAAACTCGGAGTTTTTAAACAGGGAAGGTGTGTTAAGCTTTGTAGAGCATCCAGTGCCCTTGGACTCAGGTTAGTATGGGACCTTGCACATCAGATCTTGCACTTCAGGACCAGAGGTACCAGAGAGATCTCAGCTGATGTTGTGGTATAACGATGAAAAATTGAATTCATAGCAAATACCTCTATGGCTACAAGAAATGAACCATTAGTAATTTCCCCTCAGAATAACAATGCCCTTTTTTTCTTGGGGACAGAAATGCAATCACTGTGTTATGTGAATACTCATATCACATGCTCTTTTTGCATGTTTTTGTGAAGGCCCTTGTAGATTAGTAGAAAACAACGGAGGAAAACTCATGGTTTTATATAAATGCAGAGAGATGACTCACCAATTACTGTCATGGACAAAACAGACTTGACTTGGAAAAAATGACTTGAATTTATTGCCACTTGACAAGAGAGTAGAATGAGAAGAAACAAAGTAAACTGGAACCTGGTTCCTACACACACACACACCGCCCCCCCCACTTCAGCCCAGGCTCAGCATCTCTCCTTCATTCCCAGATTCTCTACCTCCTCCCCCACAGCAATGCATAGGAACAGACAATGGGGTTTGCAGTCAGACCATAAACAGCTGTCTCCACTCCTTCTTCCTCACACGCCTGTCTCATAATGCAGCATGAGTCTGTCCCATGGGGTGCAGTGCTTCAGGATACACCCTACTGTGTTGTAGTGTCATCCATGGGCCAGAGGTGGATCTCAGCACCCCCGTGGATTTGTGTGTGGGCTGCAGCGGGTCAGCTGCCTCACCATGGTCCTCTCCATGGGCTGCAAGGGAATGTCTTCACCAGCACATGGAGCAGCCCCTCCCTGTCCTTCCCTAGCTCTGTTTGCTGCAGGACTAGTTATCACATTATTCTTCCCTCCTCCCTGCTGGGCCATATTTCTCCCCTTTGTTACATATATTTTCCCAGAGGAGCCATGACCATCACTGGTGGGCTGAGGTGTGTCCTGTGCTTTGTCCATTGGATTGCCTGGATCAGGCTTTCCCTGGCATAGAGCTGCCTTGACCTTGCCCAACTGAGACCCCTACAGACCCCCACTCACCATCACCTGGCCTGAGCACCCTGTTCATCTGCCTGTGGGTCTCTATGGGATGAAAGCAGGATGAGATTCCACGCTGCAGCTTGTACACAAAGAAGTAAAAGCAGACCAGGAGAGCATTCAGACTGAGCAAGGAAATCATATCCTTGTAGAAAGTGGGGCAGAGAGAGAATACACAGGGCTGGCATGGAAAGTGGGCTCTACACCCACCTGTGCACCCCACGGCCATTCCTGTATTGCTGTTTGAATGACAGTGACCACTTCTGGAGAGTGACAGGAATCTTCACGTTCTCATATCAGTTACCAACCACTGCCAGAGTGATGCAGATTCTAATATTATGCAGTTATAAACCACTGATGGAGACATCTTGTCATATCACACAGGAAGAAAGGCACATCACAAAGATATGTAAACCAAAACTGAAACAAACTGGTGTTGAGTTCATTTCTTATAATCAATGAATGCCAAAGTATCTGTGACAGGTTTGCAGTACTGTTATTGCCCCTTTGCATCCAGCCCATGTGTACAAGGTCCAAAAGTCTTTGCTATTTACAACAATTTAGTTCCAAGAATTATCTAAATTAATGATAATAATTTATTTAACTCATAATAATATAAGTAGAATAGAATTTGAATTACATATTCATAGCCCCAAAGATGAACCTCTGTATCATCTACACTGGCGGGAGAATTACATTAGAAGTTAATTGAATTGTTTTCTTTAGAGAAATGTCAACATTTTGCAAGGGCTTCTGTTTTTGCTACTGTTCCTACTTCATGCAATCCTTGCACTTCACACAGGGCAGAATCTTTAGCAGTATCTTTGCCAGTTTAGGGTTGCTGAAAATCAGAATAAGGGAATGAATACCTGGAAAAACATATTGAATTAAGCGGATTGAAAACATCATGTCAGTTTCATTGTTCATTGAATAAACAAGGATCAAAATCAAAGATGTAAAATTGAAGCTGTACATTACTAAGAAGGAGAGAATAGATTTCATGGCTTTGATGTGGGCATCCATGCTGAGGTCCTTCATGGAGTTTGTCTGCATGTTGTGTTTGTGTTTCCAGAGAGAAAAGAGAAGGAGAAGGTCAGAGAAGATGACAGCCGTGAATGAAGTGGCAAACACAAACACAATGAGAAAGTAATTAGAAATTGTTCCTCTGTTCTGATACTTGCTTTTGAAATCATTCCTTGGCAGGTCAAATTGAAATTTTCACAGAGAGCTTTACCAACTATGTCGTAGACAAGAATTCTAATCACCAGGGAGAAAAGCACTGATCCCAACAAGACCCAGGGCACCATCGTGTCAACTTTTATTTTCAGGTAGATGAAGAAGCTATTCCTGAAACTGGCAATTTTTATACAATAAAAGACACAAAGAAAGGCAGAAACCCACGAATTGGAACACTCAAAAAAGCTCTGAGCACTATGAGCTAGCTGAAACAGATAGTGAACAAAAAGATAATTGGGATAAATAATTGCAAGAAAGGAATTTACCTACGCAAAGCATAAATTCCAGAACCTAGAGCATCCCAGTAACAGCAAGATTGTCTCATGAGACTTCAAGGTTTTCTTTTAGACCCAAGGAACACAAAGTACAGAAACAATGAAAGCGTTTATCCACATGCCAGCAAACACCTCACAGGTGTTGATGGCCATATCTGCGGCAGCACATGAGGTAACATTGGATTGGTCTGGAGAATGACAAACTTCCATGGTTGGAGCTGGGGAGCAGTGCTGTGCTGGACAAGGGCACTGCTACACCAATGCCAAATGCAGGTCAGTGGCTGCTGTTCCCTGAGTGTCACAAATGGCAAGAGGAGCTTTATAGAGCTGCTGGTGGGGGGATGTTGGTGCTGCTGCTCTTGAGAGCAGGGCAGGTGCAGGGATGTAAATGTGCTGGGTATTCTGTTACTTGGTGTCACTGTTCACTTTGAATTTTGGTTCAGGAGGGCTGTGTTGGGTGGCACAAAGAGCAGAGATGTCTTTTCTGCAGTGGAGAGTGTTGTGATTGTGTGAGTGACCCATGTTTGATCCCTGGGTTCTTCTGTCATTTGGTTCCTTTCAATGACCAAGTTAGATAATTGCTGCAGCTGATAGAGGGCAGAGCATTGCCCTGTGTGAATTTTCATTTCCTGATACTGCCTGTTCTCTGCTTTATGGTTTGATGTGAGTTTCTTCTGCTTTGCTGATAGAACAGGAGACATGGTGTGGGATTGGGTGGTTTTCGTTTGCTTCTTTCCTTCTTTGTCTCGCCATATGTATGTGTGGAGAAGTTATTTCCATAACAACCTGTCTGAAGATGAACTGTCTGTGCTGGGACTGTGCTTGTACAGGAACATTACATGGAAATGTTACACC
>JAWWLY010000381.1:0-12218 GCA_035041215.1 Gymnopithys bicolor | reverse complement strand
TGCCTTGCCTTGCCTTCCCTGCTCCTGCCCCTGCCCCGGCCCCAGCCCCCGCCCCCGCCCCCGCCCCCGCCCCCGCCCCATCCCGGGAATCGCCGCGGCGCTCACCGGCGGCGGGCGGCGGCAGGAGCAGGAGCGGCAGGAGCAGCAGCAGCAGCGGGAGCGGCAGTGGGGGGCGCTGCCCGCCGCCCCCGCCGCCCGTCGGGGCCATCGCCGCCGCCGCCGCCGCCGCGGCTGCCGAGGGGGCTCGCGCCACCGGCCGCCCCGCCGCGCACCGGCGGCCGTGACGTCACCCGCACCGCCCCCCCCGCGCCACCATTGGCCCCCACGCACGTCAATCACCGCCGGCGGCGGCCACACGCCCCGCCCACCCCGAAGACCCCCACTCCCCCCACCCCGGTTCATCCCCAAGCCCGTCATGGACCCGGCGGTGACCGGGGCACCGGAGGGCAGCGGCACGGGCGGGGATGGAGATGGGAGGCTGCGAGAGGGCAGGGACAGGGGGTTGGGAACAGGGACGTGAGACTGCAAGGGAGATATGAGTTTGGAATGGGGGCGCAGGACACGGGATGGGAACGGGGACACGGGGCTTGGAACAAGTGTAGGGGGCAGAGGACGGGCACAATGACTCGGGTAAGGGACTTCGGGCTGCAGGCGGGGATAGGCTGGGGGAGAGGAACGCGGGGCGGGAACTGAGAAATGGGCCAGGAACGAGCTCGTAAGTCTGGGGATGGGGACACAGGCTGGGGGCAGGGACATAGCCCTGGAACTGAGATACGGCCCTGGAACAGCTGAACAAGGCTGGCGACTGGCACATGGGGCTGGAGACAAGGATATAGTTTGGGAACGGATATATGGGGCTGAGGGAGAGGGACTTGGGTTTAGTGGACAGATAATACAAGCTGAGAACTGCAGGCAGGGATACAGGCTGAGGACAGGGACAATGACTGGCGTAAGGGATGTGGGGCTGCAGGCAGGGACATAGGCTGGGGGAGAGGGGCATGGGGCTGGAACCAAGAAATAGGCCAGGAACAGGGACCCAGGTTGGCAACAGGAACGTGGGGCTGGAGACAAAGATATAGTCTGGGAACAGAGATATGGGGATGAGGGACAGGGATGTGGGGTTGCAGACAGGGATATTGGCTGGTGGAGAGGAACATGGGGCTAGGGACAAGGACAATGACTTGGAACAGTCATATGGCTCTGGGGGCCAGGGACATAGGCTGGGGACAGGTGCCTGGGTCTGGGGAAAGGAATATGTCCTGGGGACAGAGATACAGAACTGGTGGAAAGGGACGTGGGGCTGAGGGCATCAATTGGGGCTGGGGGTGACAGGGCTGCCTATGGGGGCTGTTTAAGGGGTGCAGTGTTTTTCTGACAGTGGCTACCATCTTCTTATAGCAAATTTTAATATTTATCTTACAGAGAAGGTGTCCCAGAGGTAGTCTGGGCACCACGTGCAGGGATGAGGGCATCCTGACTGGAAACGATCTCATCACACTTCCCCAAACTCCCCTGACATCATCCTCAGCCTCCTCTGACATCACCACCCTCCCTGCCCTTGATGGAGGCAGCAGGTTCCTCATGAGAATGCTCCTTTCCCATCCCATACTGCCCACGGAACATGCTCCAGCAGATGCCCTTTAACTCCACATCCCTCAAGTATTCGGAGGTGTCCCGTGGCCCCACATCCTAGTGGTACGTAGGGACCCTCACGGGCACGCAGCAGCACGGTCGGGGCGGTCACGGAGAGCTGGGTGCGCCCACGGCAGGACTTGCTGCTGTCCTTGGGGGCGAGCGGGGACACAACGCCCGTGCCCTGTCCGTCTCCTGCCCGTCTCCTGGCAGTTCCGCTTCCAATGGCTCCTCAGTGCTGGTCCTAGTCCAGCCCTGACCCACTGTTTCCCCCGTCAGCTCCCATTACCGTCCCGTCCCATTAGCATCCCGGTCCCACTGCTCCCCGCGTCCCGTTCCAGTCCCGGGACCGACCCATTCCCGTTCCGGTCCCACCGCTCCCCCCGTCCCGTTCCAGTCCCGGTCCCGACCCATTCCCGTCCCGGTCCCACCGCTCCCCCCGTCCCGTTTCAGTCCCGGTCCCACGGCTCTCCATGCCCATTCCCTCCCCGGTCCTGTCCCATTCCCGCCCCTCTCCCTCCGCCCCGTCCCACCGCTCCCCCTCGTTTCATTCTCATCCCGGTTCTGTCTCATTCCCATCCCAGTCTCATCCCATTCCCATCGTGCTCCCGTTTCCTTCCTCCGGCCGCCCGGGGGCGGTGCAGCGGGCGGCGCTCTGGCCGCGCTCCATTCCCGCGCGCTGATTGGTGCGCGCAGGCGGCGCGAGGGTGACGCAATTCCCTGTGGCCGCGCCATCTCCGCGGGAGCGCCGAGGCCGCTCCGCACGTTGTGCCCGGTACCGCGGTTATGGAGTTCCCGGCCACTCTCTTCTCCTCCTACTTTGGCGTCGGCCCGTCGCGGGAGGAGTACGGCTCTGGGCCGGCCGCTGGCTGGGGCGAGCACGGGCAGGTGCTGGAGGGCGACCGCGGCCCCGGCCGCCGCCAGGTGAGGCGCTGCCCGGGCCGCGAGGATCCTGGACGCCCGAGAGAGCCCGAGAGGGACACACAGAGGCCGTTCTGTTTCTCCCCTTTCTCCGCCTCCGCAGAAGCAGCCGGTGTTCGTGCCCCGCCGCGGCGGGAGGGACGAGATCTGGCACCCCGCCGAGGCCGCGGCTGTGCCGTTGCTACCGCCCAGTGCTGGTGAGGGCCGCGGGAGGAGCGGGGGATGCTGCGCGTGGGGGATGCTGGTACATCCCGTTCCGCGTCCACCCCTGCACTGCCCCGGTGCTCGTGTTTGGGTGCCAGGCAGCTTCTGCCCTTTCCCCACAGGCTGCTGGATCCCTTCACCCGCGCCTCAGGACATCCTGAACCGCAACAATCTGTACGGGAAGTTCTGGGCAGGAAGGTCTGAAGCCACCCTGGACTTTGCCAAGCAGGTGGGAGTCGGGGCACTATGTCCTACCAAGGACCTGGGGGACAGCACGGGATCTCTGCATGTCCCAACCCTTCCCTGTCCTTCCTACACAGCTGGGCCATTTCTTTGTGGATCATCCAGAAGATGCATTTGGCTCCATGGGGCAGCTGCTGCATAAGAACTTCTACCTGGGCAACTCCAAGCTGAAAGTTAGTGCCAGTCGGGGGGTAACAGCACTGGCCCCCAGACCCCCCTGCAGACCCAACCTCTGCCCTCTCCTCCCCACAGAGTCCTGCCCGAAGCAGCACCATCCGGATGACAACCCTGATGGAGGACATTGACCGCCTGGAGGCCCGGCGGTGGGTGTCCCCATGTCCCCTGCCCTGCAGAGGTCTGGGGGGACTCCTCTTTTCCCTGGTCTGATGCTGCCTGTGCCCTGCAGTGGCTGCCACCGGCAGCACTTGGCCTCCCGCCTGCGCTGGTTCTCCCACCTGTGCCGTGACTGGCTCTTCGAGGTGCCGCTGGGGCTGCTGGCAGACTGCCTGCACGAGGAGCTGATGCTAGAGTGGTCCAACCTGCTCTTCGATGACAGCCTCACAGGAGGAGCGCTGGCCTGGCTGCCCCCTGAGGACGCACAGTCATGCACGGGCTGCCTCGTGCACCCTGGAGGGCAGGCCATGAACCACCTTTGTATCCTTTCCCACAAGGTGTCCCTGGGGAGGGGAGGGGGAGAATTGATGTTGCACTGCCCTTAGCTGGCATCCCAGTTTTCCAGGACGTGGTGCTGGAGGAGCTGCCTCGTGCCCAAGGCTCCCCAGCACAATTTGAACTCAGTGGGCGCATCCGGCAAGTGGCTGCAGCCCGTGTGGATGGAAAAGGTGAGCCAGCCCTGGGATCCACAACTTGATACAGGCGAGGACTTGGGGTGTAGGGCTGGCAGGGAGCCCACAGGATGCTGCCAGCTGACGTGCCATCTCCTTCCCCCTGACAGATTTTGTTGGGGTCCGCTCAGACTATCACTGCGGTGTTTGGAGGGTGCCAGGCAGGACACGGACAGCTCCCAGCCCGCTGCAGGTCATCCGCACCGATGTGCCTGCCTCCTGTCTCACTGTCAGGTAGGTGCTGGAGGTGGAGGGCTCTGCTGGTGCAGCCCTGCTCCCTGTGGTTCGTGCCCCTGTGGTGATGCCATGCCAAGCCATTAGAGACTGCCCAAAGCAGTGCAACAAAGATGGTGAAGGGCCTTGAGGGGAAGCCATATGAGGAGCAGACGAGAACACTTGGTATGTTCAGCCTGGAGAGGAGGAGACCGAGGGGAGATTTCATTGCAGTCTACAACTTCCTTGTGAGGGGGAGAGGAGGGGCAAACACTGATCTGTTCTCTGTGGTGACCAGTGACATGACCTGATGGAATGGCCTGAAGTTGAGTCAGAGAAGGTTAGGTTAGGTACTAAAAAGAGGTTCTTCACCCAGAGGGTAGTTGGGCATAGAACAGGCTCCCCAGAGCAGTAGTCACAGCACCAAACCTGACAAGAGTTGGAGAATTGTTTGGACAACACTTAGGCATATGGTGTTATTCCTGGGGATGCTTCTGTGCAGAGCCAGGAGTTGGACTCAGATGATCCTTGTGTGTCCTTTCTAACTCGGTGTATTCTGTGATCCTGCAGCCCTCACCTCCCTGGGGAGCTGGCAGTCTGCACTCACAGCGGGACCATCTACCTCTGGAACATTGAGACAGGGTGAGATGAGGCACGTGGGGCAGGGTGGGGTCTTATGCAGGCAACAGAGTCTCAGAGGGCGGGGGGCCCAAGTGAGAGGCGCAGCCCTTCCTTTTGTTGACACTGGCATGTCCCTGCAGGCTGCAGCAGCTCCGCAGTGACCCCCAGACAATGTTTTTTCGGGACCATTCACCCTGGCGCTGGAGCGACTTCACTGCTCACCCACGGGTGCTCAGCTGTGCCGACCGTACTGGTCTGCAGTGCCTGGATGCCCGGGTGAGCTTGGGACAGTGGGCATGAGGCTGAGGGGCATACAAAGGAAACAGTTCCCTAGCTCAGAGTGCTGACTGTGCCCCACTCTGCTGCTGCAGGCCCCCAGGAAATGCCACTTTGACTTGTTTAAGGTGGGCGAGGAAGCTGGCTGCCAGCAGGGTGAGCGTGTGGTGCTGCCCATGTACCTGGGCAGGGCTCACCCGTCACAGTACCTTGTCACTACACAGGTGAGTCCCACGACAGCTGGCAGCTGGGAGAGGCACCCAGCGCAGCTGGCTTTCCCAGTGCCTGTGGGGCATGGGGATTACCCAGCTGAGGTGGGGCTGCCACTCCATGTTCGGGTGTGACCCTGCTGAGCCGTGCCCCATGTCCCAGTTCTCCGTGTACGTGCTGGATGAGCGGTTGCCACTGGTGCCCATGCTGAAGTGGTCACACATGATGAAGGCCCCCCCAGTCTTTGCCCACCTGATGCCAGGGGATCCTGGGAGGAGCCATAAGGTGGTGCTCGGTGCATCCCACACCCAGGAACTGTTGTTAATGCAATACCGGGGTAAGAGATGGAGGCTGGAGGGTGCTGCAGGGCTGGGGCTCCTCTGTGCCCATATCCCAGCCTTCTTACTGCTGGGACCAGCTGCTGCACTGGCATTGGGTGCTCACTGGCCAGTTTTTGGGGTGTGTTTCCTCAGGGGGCAGCCAGTCGGCCTGCCAGCTGGCAGGGACTCCGCAGAAGCTTCACAGCATCTCTGGGTGCCTGCAACACTTGCCCACCCAGCTCCCGCACCGCCACCACCTGCTCCAGCAGCGCCTTGGAGCCCCAGCAGCAGGTGGGTGTCCTGCACCACCCTGAGGTGCAGGTCCTGGCAGGGGAGAAGTTGGAATGGAGGGGAGAGTAGCCCTTGTCATGGCCTGGGCAAAGTGTGGCTGAAAAATCAAAAGGAAATCCCCAAACAACCCTGTGCAAGTGATTAATGACCTAGAAAATGATATGGGGGGCAAATGGATTGTCCACTGAGTAGTGGAGGCAGTCCCCACTGCTGGCCAGGCCCCTGGAAGGTCCCCAGGACTGGAACCCTGGTGAAAGTGTTGCTCCTGTCTCTGCAGGGCTGGCCGCCACACTGCAGGAGGATGGGACACGCAACTCCATGCTGGTTTTCCAGCTCTCCGAGGCTGGGGATGTCTTCTGCCAGAGGCTGATCCATGAGGCAGTGTGTCCCCCTGCACCCACCTCAAAGGATGAGGCCATAACAGCCCCTGGCTCTTCTCCTCTCTTCGAGGCTCCAGCCAGCCCACTAGGCTTGGCCAGTGAGGAAGAAGAGGAGGGGGAAGAGCAAACATTCTACTTGCCCAACCTGGAAGTGATTGTCAATGATGATGAGGAGGAGTATGCAAGCACACCAGCACCCCTAGAGGAAGCTGAACTCCCTCAGGAGTCCTGTGCCAGCTCCCAGCTCACCCCAGCGGTGCCCAGCCCAGCTGCAGCCCTGCGGTACCGCCGCTGGCTGAGGGCTCTTTCTAGAGGCTGCAGGGAGCTCCCCCAGCACATCTGGATGCCCAGCCTCAGCCAGAGACGCCTCTTCACCCGCAAAGAGCTGGAGGAGCCGACGGGTCCCAGTGCCCTACAGAGGCAGGTGCGCCAGTGGCTGCGCCAGGTCATGCGGGAAGGGGGCCGCATCCAGCTCTGGGAGCCCCTGGCCTTCCAGCCCCCTGCCCTGCCACAGCCTCTAGAGCCACCAGGGGGTCAGGACCCCCTGAGCTCCCGTCTGACAGCAGCCTGGTCCGGGGACTGGGAGCAATGGTGGGAGGACAGGACGAGCTTCGGCATGGCGCAGAGGCAGCGGGCTCTGCGGGAGAGGCGGCGGCGGCAGAAGCGAGCCCGGGGCCGGCGCAGCCTCTCAGCCAGCTTCACCTCCTCCCTTACCTACCAGTCGGAGCTGTCCGAGCTGAGCGATTCCGGCCCCCCGTTGCTGTCCCCCGGCGGCCCACCCCTTCCCTCCCAGAAGGGCTCGTCACCAGCGCGCAGCCCCCCAGGTGGCAGCTCCTCGGCCTCACCGGCACCCGACGAAGCCCTGCTGTCGTCGCAGAGCCTGCGGAACCGCGGTATTCCCAAGGAGCGGCGGAAGACGCTGCGGGACTACCTGTCGGTGTGGGCCGAGGGGCCCCCTGATACCCCAGACCTCCCTGCCAGCCAGGCCAGCTGCATCCCCTCCTCCCAGAGCCAGCTCTCTTCTGCCTCGCAGACCCGCCGCAAGCGCCCGCGCATGGGCTTCTGAGCACCAATAAACCCGCGTGCCACAGCCTCTCGCCCGGGATCCTCCATTGCACCCACCCGTAGAGCGGGGAGAGATCGTGCGGGACGGCGGAGTCGGGACTCGCCCCGGGGAGGGAGGCACCCTGTCCCCGGTCGGAGGTTCCCCGCCGAGACTCTCCACCGCAGGGGCCGCCTGCGTGTCACGCGTGCGCGCAGCGGATGCGGGCGCTTTAAGGGAGGCGTGGGGCGGGACCGGCGTGTGAGTGACGGGGGCGGGACCGGCGGCCATGGCGGCGGTGCTGGCGCGGGGTTTGGTGCGGGGCGCGCTCCGAGCGGGGCAGGTGGGCGCGGGGATGCAGGGTCACACCGGGATGGGAGAGACAGACCGAGGACGTGGGGGTGAGGGGGGAACAGGGGCGCCGGGTCGGGCCCCCGCGCTGCGCTAAGCTTGATGCTGCTGCTGCTCCCGCCCTCGGGCAAGGTCCGCGCTGGCGTGAGCGCCGACCTGCGCACCCCCAGACCACCGCACAGGGCCCTGGATCACCTCTGTGCCTCCACCCCCGCTCTCGGCCTGTACAGGCGTGGGCACAATCCCCCATCACCCCGTGGACACAGCACCCCCCTCATCCCCATGTGCGTTACCCCCCTGTGCTCCCCGCTATTAAGACAGGGAAATCCCCCTGTCGTGCCCGAGCAGCACCCCCTGTGCAGTCCCCCATCACCCCTGTGTGCATCCCCACGACCCCTGTATGTATCCCATCACTCCCCACGTTCACTTCCCGTCATCCCCTGCCATTGCTCCCCACGTGCACCCCCCATCACACTCCCCGTCACCCGCCATGCATCACTCCAATCACCCCCACCTGCACCCCTCAGCACGCACCCCACCACTCTCCCACGCTTTCCCCCTATATCCCAGCATACTCTCCGTGTCACTCCCAGGTACACCCCCCTGTGTGTTCCCCTGTCACTGCCAGCCGTGCCCCCGTCACCCCACGTGGACCCCTTCATCCTTCTTGCACACATGTGGTTCCCTCCCCGTGCCCCCGCTGCCCCTGACCGCAGTGTCCCGGTCCCTGTGGGGGCAGGCCCTAAGCCCTGTGTGCCCTCTCGGCCCAGCGGTGCATGTCGGCGCCCGGCGGGCGGGACGGGGAGGTGAGCAAGGCACAGCAGGCAGCGGCTGCCAGCGAGGAGGTGGGTGGGCAGCCTACCATCTTCAGCAAGATCATCGACCGCACCATCCCTGCCACCATCCTCTATGAAGATGACAAGGTAGCTGGTACACCAGGGGGTATGTCCCCACAGGGGCAGGGGAGCAGCACCAATAGGTGTGGGGCTCACCCTGCTCCCCCTGACAGTGCCTGGTTTTCCGTGATGTGGCCCCCCAAGCCCCTGTCCATTTCCTGGTGATCCCCAAGCTCCCTATCCCTCGCATCAGCCGTGTGGGACCCCAAGACACTGAGGTGAGTCCAGAGGGGACCCCGGGACATTGACAGTGGGTGTCATGTGGTGCTGACGCTCCCACTCCTGTCTCCTGCAGCTCCTGGGGCACCTGTTGGTGGTGGCAGCACGCACAGCACAGGCAGAGGGGCTAGCTGATGGCTACCGCCTTGGTGAGTTGGTATCCCCTACTGTGTGGTGGGGCAGGACCCTTCCTGGTTGTTCTGAGGTGCTGCCTGTGCAAGGGGGTGGCCTGACCCCTGTCCCTTTCCTGGCAGTGATCAACGACGGGAAGCATGGTGCCCAGTCTGTCTACCACCTGCATCTCCATGTGCTGGGGGGGCGACAGATGAGCTGGCCCCCTGGCTGACTCCCCAGTCTCCAGCACCCCCCAATAAAGCATCTCCTTCGTGGTGGCTTCAGTGGATCCATGTGTGGATGGCTTTCTTGGGGGTAGGGGTGGCTAGCCTGGACAGTGCTGGCCTCTGGTGTCACAACAGTGGGGAGTTGGTATCCTGTTTTTTGCATAGGGTCTGGGCTCCCCACATCCCAACATGTCCATGCTAGAGATGCTCTGCAGCCCCACGGTTGAAGCAAAAGGGATTTCAGGCAATGCCCACACACCACCAGCAAAAGGTGGCTGAGGAGAACAGGCTGAGAACAGGCTACATGCCACAAGAGTGGCCCCAAACTGGGGAACATCCCAAAAATGTCAACAGCATACCTTGCCTGGGGCTGCTCACCCAGCCCTACTGCCACCACACTGCCCCAGCACTCTTGAATGCCCCTGCCCTGTCTCAGTCTGACCCCAAGCACCACCCTGTTACTGGGCACTGATGCTTCCCTGCTTTGCAAAAGCAGCCAAGTGCACTAAATTGATCTAAAAGTGGTGGCTGCACATGTAATCCTCTCTCTCTTGCTGGGAGCTCCCAGGGGGTTCATAGCCCTGGGCAGAGGACAGTGAGGAACAAGGCTGTGTGGTGGCTCCATGTACAAATACCCCTGTACACCCATAACACCACTGGCGTGTGCACTGCAGTGCAAAATTCATTGCAAAACTGCAAACCCCAAGCTCCTCTGCATGAAAAAACACCATCACTACTGTAAATGCACACGTGTTTTACATGCCTTGGCCACAGTCTCGTGCCTGCACGTGTCCACACCAGCCCACCGAGGGGAGCAGACGCAGGGGCTCCGCGCATGCGGCCACCCGCTCCCTGCCGCGTGCCTCCTGCAACTGCTGGTCTGTGGCCGGGAGCCGTGGCTATATTTAGTGGTGGGGGCCCGTGCTGGCGCAGTGCACGGCCCACCTGGCACCACCGTCAGGGCTGCCTGGGCCCCGGCCAGCCACCGCACAGGGGACCGCAGCCCGCCGGGGAGAATGGCGGCTCTGTTCATCCCCTGGCTCCGTGGCGCTGGCAGCAGGGGCCCCCTGGGAGCTGCGTGGGGCTGTGGCAGGGCCTAGTCGCTTCCCACACATACACAACCCAGAATAGTACGGGGAATGTTTTCGGGGTGTAAATGAGCCTTAAAAAGGTTGATGCTGATGCTTCCAGCCTCTGAGGCTCCCAGCACAGGATGGGGCCGCTCTTGAACACAGGTTAACCCTTGCCTTAAAGATGGGTACCCCAAAGAGGGGCTGGGTATCCCCAGGGAGACGGGGACTCCAAAGAGAGGCCAGCGATCCCCTGTGCATCATCCCCCAGGGCTCACTTGGAACAGCCCCCCAGGGAATGCTGTGCTGTGCTGAGGGTGTGTGCTGGCACGTGAGGTCAGGGGCTGAACGCCTGTCATCGTGTTTCTTGCTGTGCCAGGTTTATTTAGTCAGTCCCCAAGCAGCCGTGGGGCAGGACAGTGGTCACAGCCCCATGGGACTGAGGGGGGAGAGGGGGACGAGGGCCAACGGCTGTTTTGGTTCCTCAGTTGAGGAGGATCACAAATGACGCAAGTTCCCGAAAGAGCTGGTCAGGGGGGCTGTGGGGGATGTGTCAGCTGGCAAGAGGCAGCCAGATGTGCTCCAGCAGCTTCAGGGCTGCACCCCCATGGTGATGCTGTCAGGGCGGAGGCCCACCGTGATGTTCTGTAGGCCACCCCAAGGTGGTTCACCCTATGGTGAGTGCAGCCCCCAGAGCTGGCATCACCAGGCTTCCTGTCCTACGCTGTACTGTAGTGCTGTTAGGATCCCTTCAGTGTCCCCCAAGCATCCTCACTGCCTGGCCAGGCTTTCAGCAAGCCCACATAGGTCTGGTGGGGAATCCAGGGATGATCCTGGAAATAGCATTTTGGGTGCAAGCTGGCACAGGGTGCCCAAGCTTCCACCCTTTCAGCATGAGCTGGGGTAGGGGTGCACCTCACGGGTATGGCCGACTGTGGGGACAGGGCCAGCAGCAGGGTTAGGGTCAGAGTTAGGGCACCCTAGCACCCCTACAGTGAGCTCCTGTCTCGTGGGGCACCTTGTCAGCTCCTTCCAGGGGCAGCAGGGCTGATGGTGGCCCCAGCATGGGGGAGCCACGAGATGAGCTCTGGGCATGCCTCGCGTCTCTCCCTCCCCACTGCAGCTGCGCAGCAGATGGTCTCGGAGGAGCCCCTGCTTGGCGCAGGGTCGAGAGCCCGCAGGGAGGAGCGGTCCCCAGTGTCCCCCTCCTCCCCCCGGCCGGCCGAGGCCAGAGGGCCAGGCACATTCCCAGCCAGGAAAAACAGCGGCCCCAACGCCGAGCTCGCGCTGCCCCGTCGGCGCGCACCGCAGAGCGCTGGAATAACAGCCCTCGCGCCCGAGCCCGCCGCCTGCTATCAAAGGGCCCTTCTTCTGCTCGGTCCCCGCAGGGATGGGGCCGGGGGCCCAGCGAAGGCTGGCGGCGAGAGGAGGCAGCTGCTCCAAGCCGGCGGGGCACCGGCTGCACCCCACCAGGCGCCGGGCACGTCCGGCCTCGTCACCCTGGGCCAGCCGGGGGTCCCTGGGCTGGGTGGGTGTGTGTGGGTGGTGTGGGTTACTTGGGTCAAGCCGTGCGGAGCGGCGTGTCCCCAGGAGCCCTGGGCACGTCCGCCACAGTGGGGCTGAACTTGCCCCTGCCCCGGCACGGCGAAACGCCCGCCGAGAGCCCGCGGGATACGCCCTCCCCCTGTCCAGGGAAGGGAAAGGTTGGGACGGGGGACGTGGACCGCAGGGATGGGGACAGACTCAGCCGTGTTCCTGTGCCCCCACTCCCCTGCACCCCCGTGCCCCATGCGCTTCCTGTACCCTCCCCCATCCCCGCCCCGCCATCCCCCTGCACCCGCATAACCCCGCGTCCTTGCACCCCTGTGCCCCCGCAGCCGCGCCCACTTACCCCGCTGCATCGCATCCCCCCTCACTCCTACGCCCCTGCGCCTCCGCGCCCCTACACTCCCGTCTGCCAGCACCCCTGCACCCCAAACCCTTGCACCCCCATGCCCCTATACGCCCATCCCCCTGCACCATCATCCCCCTGCATCGCCGCTGCCCCCGCCCCCTCCCGACTCCCCACCCCCCCACGCCCCGCCCGGGCCCGCCCCCCCTCCCCAAGAACCGCGCCCCTCCCATCCCACCCCGCGGCGTGGCC
>JAWWLY010000380.1:0-12349 GCA_035041215.1 Gymnopithys bicolor | reverse complement strand
TCCCTCCCTTTCTCCCTCCCTTTCTCCCTCCCTCCCTCCTTCTCTCCCTACCTCTGGACCACGGGCCCTGGGAATGCACTGGCAGCTGTTAAATCTTCTGGAGGGCAGAGCAGCGTTTCTTGGGAGTTCTCAGAGAGTTCTCTGGGGGTTCTCAGTGGTTTGCTCTTTGGGAGGTTGGTAAAAGTGTTAATGAGCTGATTTGTAATTGATTTAGAGGCTCTTGCCCACTTTTGCTGCCTTTGTTCAGGGAACTTGGCAGTTTCTCCCTGTTGACGAAGTGTCTGTTTGAAGACCAGAACTGATGGTGCTGTTTGGTTTCCAACACTGATTTATCTGTCAGTGACTCCTCACTCCCACCCAGGCAGGCAATTTGCTCTTGGCTTTGGTTTACACAAACTCCACTTTTTTAAAACAGCTGTGAGGGACAGTTGTGCTGGTGGTTCAAAACTCGTGTGTGCTTATTCCATAGAATCCCAGCACAGTTTGAGTGGGAAGGGGCCTTAAAGCCTCTCCAGTTCCACCCCCTGCATGGGCAGGGACACCTTCCACTAGTCCAGGTTGCTCAGAGCAGCTCCACTATTTTAGTACAGGAATTTTGTTTAAACAAATCATTTTCACTGCAAATGATTTATTTTCAAACTCTGGGGTCACTTCCAGTAAGGGCAAATATGTTTGGCTGGGATTCTTGATTTTTTTCAATGTCCTATTGCACTTTCAGGGCTGCTCGTAGCCCCTGTTACATTAATTCCTTTTATGGGGTGTGTTATCCTGGCCCTAAGGTAAAACTGAGGGTGGTGGCACAGCTTGGGCAGTTTGTGATAAAGGCTTTTTCTTGGGGCAGAAAATTCAGGAGTTTTGGGAAAACTCATTGTAGTTTGGAGCATCTTTTGAGGTTTTCAAGGAGCACATCTGGTGGAGTGACTTTCCAAAGATGGCTTTACCTAAAAATCTTGTTGTTCTGTGGGCACCTCAAGCCGTGGTTTGTGGTGAAAATGTGGTTACAGGGGTTGAAATGATTAATGAGTCTTTGGGAGCGTCGCCGCGGCAGGAAAATATTCCTGGTTCTTCCCTCACTTCCCACGAGGTGGCAGGAGAAGGACAGATCTTCCCCAATGCTGGAACGCAGCAATTCCCTGCCGGTGGTTCTGCTCCTTTGGACTTTTTCCATTTGTGAGGGATCCTTGTGGCTGCTGAACAATGATTAACGCTGGATTGGAAGCCGAGATCCGTGGCCATGGACCTGCTGGTTAATTGTGGTCATGTTGTTCCCAGCATGTCCAGCCCAGGGAGTTTGTGGTTTGAAGCCACAGGGTTTTCTGGAGTGGTTTTGGGATATCGCTGTCAGGCGGTGGGTTTGAAGGCCCTCAGTGCTGGCATTAGTGATGTGTGTGGATAACTCAGGGATCTGGGCAGAGGAGGGAGCTCTGCTCCCCCAGGCTGCCCCTGCAGGGGGTTGCCAGCCCTGCGCTGGTTTGGGGTGTCTGTGCAGTGTTTGTTGGGTGAGCTGGTCTGTGCTTTGCAGGTTTGTTGAGCTGGAGCAGAGGAGGCCGAGGGGAGACTCCGAGGGGCAGCTCCAATCTCTGCTCCATGTGAGCAGGGATGGGACCTGAGGGAACAGCTGGAGCTGTGCCAGGGGGAGTTTGGATTGGATATTGGGAAAAGGTCCTTTCCCCAGATGGTGGTGGGCACTGAACAGGCTCCCCAGGGCAGTGGGCACAGCCCCAAGACTGGCAGAGCGCCAGGAGTGTTTGGACAATGCTCTGGGGCGCAGGGTGGGATTGTTGGGGTGTCTGTGCAGGGCCAGGAGTTGGACTGGATGGTCCTTTTGAGCCCCTTCGAGCTCAGGATATTCTCTGATTCCATGGCTCTAACTCAGCCTCTTCACAAAAAATGCCACTGTCCCTCTCTGGCACGGACAGACAGATGTGCTGGGGCTGTGGCACATTCCCAAAGGCCTTTCTGGAGCTGCTCTGAGCCTCTGCTGTGCCTCTGCTGCAGAGTTCCATCTGCATCCTGGTGCCCATTCCCTGGGCCTCCGCTTTGTGTCACAGATCACAGAATCATGGAATGGGTGATGTTGGAAAAGCCCTCTGAGATCACCAAGTCCAACCATTAACCCAGCACTGCCATGGGCACCACTAACCCACGTCCCCAAGTGCCACATCCACATGTTTTTTCGAACACCTCCAGGGATGGTGACTCCAGAACTGTCTGTGGCAGCCTCTTCCAATGCCTGACCACCCTTTCCATGGAGGAATTTTCCCCAATATGCCCCCTGCCCCTGCCCTGGTCGAGCCTGAGGCCGTGCCCTCTGCTCCTGTCCCTGTGCCCTGGGGCACAGCCCGACCCCCTGTCCCGGCTCCCCCTCCTGGCAGGGATTGCAGAGCCAGAAGCTGCCCCCTGAGCCTCCTTTTCTCCAGCTGAGCATCCCCAGCTCCCTCAGCTTCTCCTAATGGGACTTGTGCCCTGGCTCTTCTCCCCCTCTTATTTTTGGGAGCAGGAGGAACAGGATGGTCCTGCAGGTTGGGCTGCAGGAGAGTCTTGTGGAAATGCAGCCCTGGGGCTGCTGGGACTGTTAAAAATGTGGGCAAGGCAAGAGGAGAGGAGGTGGTTGGGAGCTTTTGGGAGAACTGGAAGAACAGGAAAGGGCAGTTGGGGACAGTGGCTGGTTCAGGCCTCTGGTACAAAGGAGAGGCCTGAGCATGTGAGGGGCAGGATGTGTCCTGATCCTCCCTGTACCGGGGACTGGAGGTGAGAGCTGGAGAAGGCAGGGGCAAGGACTCCGGTAAAGGCTGGAGACCTTGGTCTGGGATCTCCTGGAGCAGCCTGGTCTGCTCAAAGCTGTTTCATACAATCATGGAATCACAAACTGAGTTGGAAGGGACCTCAAAGCTCACCCAGTGCCACCTTCTGCCATGGACAGGGACACCTTCCAGGTTGCTTCAAGCCCTGTCCAACCTGGCCTTGGACACTCCCAGGGATGGGGCAGCCCTCTGCCCAACCTGTGCCAGGGCCTGCCCACCCTCACAGGGAAGATTCCTTCCCAATATTCCATCTATCCCTGTCCTCTGGCAGTGGGAAGCCATTCCCCTTGACCTGTCCCTCCATCCCTGTCCCAGGTCCCTCTCCAGCTCTCCTGGAACCCCTTTTGCTCTGAGGGTCATCAGTGCTGATCCCTGACACTGAGTAGTTTCTGATGGCAGAACTGAGTCCCTGCTCACACATTTGCTCCGTGCCTGGCACAGGTTCCTGCTGGAGCAACCAGGGCTGGTTTCTGCTGGGCCACTGAGCTGAGCATCACCTCATGTGGTTCCTCTGCCCAGAGTGACATTTCTCCTTTCCTCCAGGCACTTCCTGACCCGCTCCCAATGGACACTCTAGAGTGGTGTTGGAGGGCAGGTCAGCAGCATGTGTGCTGTGGTGCCAAAAGCCTTCATGAAAAACAACTGGAGTGGCAGTGAAATACCACCCTGGAGAGCTCTCTCCAGTGGTTTAAAAAGTGGAATAAAAAGAGCGAATATCTGTGGTCTGAACTTGTTTGTTGTAACAGTTGGGCGGGTAAAAACACACCCAGAGGGGACAGGTCCGTGGTGGGATCAGGACACCAGTGAGCTGCTGTCTCTGGGGGTCTTCCTGGGGTAGGAGAATCCAAATATAAATATAAAACTTGCTTCCTAATGAGGGAGGGCAGGAGATGCCAGGAGATGCTCTGGTGTATCCGGGCCTGGGGAAGTGTTGGCTCTTCCCAGACCTGCTGAGTGGGGGAGGGAAGGGGTTTGGAAGAAATCAGTGGGTTTGACAGGCAGGTGACCTGTGCTGGGTATGGCACCTCCTCATCCTCACAAATGCTTTTCCCTCCTCAGCCTGTGGAAAATGTCTGGGATCTTGAGCTGTACCTTGAATGTTGCTTTGCAGGGTGCAGGGTTGGCACTGGCAGGAGAAGGTGTCAGTGCTGGCTCCGTGTGGGTTTGGGGCACAGGGGGTCCCATTCACAGAATCCCAGACTATTCTGAGTTGGAAGGGACCCACAAGGACCATCGAGTCCAACTCTGAAGTCAATGGCCCACACAGGGGATTGAACCCATGACCTTGGCATTATTACAGCCCAGTTTTAACCTGGCCATAAATCAGAGCAGTTTCCCTTCATTTTGGCTGGGATTTGGCAGAACTGTGGGAGGGAAGGGCAGGGCAGGTTGGGGCTCAGTTTGGTGTGATCCGTGGGCTCTTCCCCATGCACATGCAGCAGGTCCCACTATTTTTGCCTGCCCAGTGCCCTCTGGCTGTGCTGCAGCTGCTGCTGGCCCTGGGTGACCCCTATTGACTGAGCTGTGCCCTGTGAGCCCGGGCACCGCAGGGTGTTTTCCATCCACAGGGCTGCAGTGCAGGGTGGAAACATGGCATTGATTGGAGCCTCGGGATGTAGCTGCTGGGCCCTGGGTTAGATCAGTGCATGGAAGTGAGGGACAGGCTCATCCAGAGATCCGTGTCCTGAGTGGGGGGAATGTCTGCTCTGCTGAACCTCTGATGTCCAACTCCAGCTCCCTGAGCAGGGAAAGAGTGGGAATATCCCTCCTTCTTCCATACAACTCCTTGCACTTCCATCCTGCAGCACTTGGAAAGGTTTAGGCCAGAAATTTGGTTTGTAGGTTTTCCTTTAACCTGAATTACACAGGAAGGGTTGGAAAAGCCCTTCCCTGGCTCCATGAGGTGCTGAGTCTGGTGCAGGAGTTGCTGCCCCGACCACGGCAGAGACCAAATGTTCCTCATTTTCCTCTGGCAGGGAAATTCCAACCACACAAATGGGGTGATCTTTTTAACACCCCTTTGTTGCACAAACATAAAGTGCCTGCCCATAAACCAACCCCTGTAAGGGTGGTTGTCACCAATCTGCTGTTGAATCTGGAAGTTTTTCTCAGTACAGAGCATTCCTGGCTATAATTTTGGGATAAATTGTGAAGATATTGAGATCTACCTCCCTCTCAGGTGTTCCTTGGGAAAACAGTGATGCTCTCTAGGAGTGTTCTGGTGTTTTGTGTCTCTTTTGCCATGTGGCTGCACATCCACCTGTTTGGGTTCTCTCCAAGGCTGGACTTGGTGATCTGAAGGTGGAATTGATGATCTTGGAGGTCTTCTCCAACCTTAATGATTCTGTGATTCCCTGTGTGCCTGTTTAATCTGTTCAGTTTCCACCAAGCTCTGCTCAGGGCTAAGGGGGTGAGGATAAACCAGGCTCGGAGAAGAAAATGGTTCTAGAAACTCCTCCATGGAAAACCAGGCAGGAGAACTTCCAACTCCAACAAGGTCCTATCACCTGCTTGACAGGGAAGGGGATGTGAGCAGAACACATCCCTTGGGAGAGAGGGAATAGGGCTGGGATAACAGGTAAGAACAGGGGATGGAGGCAGGAGGAGGGACTTGGGGAGCTGTTGGGCTCCAGGAGAAACAGGGGCTGTCGTGCTGGGTTGTGTTTGGAGGCTCTGGGGAGCAACTCTGCAGGAAATGCTGCCCTGTTTGTTCCTGTGCTCACACCAAGCCTTGCCTTGCCTTGCAGAAACGCAGCTGCAGGAGGTGGAGGAGCTACTGGAGCAGGAGGGGCTGTCCCAGATCGCTCGCAGCGCTGCCAGCGAGCAGGTGGCGTATCTGCTGGTGGAGCGGACGGCGCTGCTGGGGAGGCTGGGGCTGCTGCCCAGCCCCGTGGAGGGGCTCCAGGTACCTCCTGCCCTGCTCTGGGCTGCTCAGAGCTGCTGCCAAGGGAGTGTCTCTGAGGTGGTTCTGAAATTGCAACTATTTCTCCTCTGTCTGAGGCCTCTGTGGAGTCTTGGTGGTGAAGTATCTGAAAGAGCTGCAAGAAAGATGGAGAGAGACTATTTACAGGAGCAGGTAGTGACAGGACAAGGGGAGTGGCTTCAACCTGACAGAAGGCAGGGATAGATGGGATAGTGGGAAGGGATTCTTCCCTGTGAGGGTGGGCAGGCCCTTTGCACAGGTTGGGCAGAGAAGTTGTGGCTGCCCCATCCCTGGGAGTTTCCAAGGCCAGGTTGGACAGGGCTTGGAGCAACCTGGGCTGGTGGGAGGTGTCCCTGCCCATGGCAGGGATGGGACTGGGTGGGCTTTGAGGTCCTCCCAGCCCAAACCATTTTGAAATTCTAAGATTGTGAGTCAGTGTCTTTCTTAGTTTTTCCACTTGTACATTTGCACTTGATTTGCTCCTCTGTCTGCACAGAGACAGTGAAAAGGGGTGGGTTGAATAGAACGTTGAAGAGTTTGGGGTTGTGAGGGTCTTCAGTGGGTAATAATGACTTTCTCTGGGTCCAGCTGAAGCAGAGAGGAGAGGACTGAGGGCAGAGATCTCTGGACTCTGCAGCCCCTCCTGAGGGGCAGCCCCAATCTCTGCTCTGTGTGAGCAGGGGCAGGACTCTTCCCCTAGAGGGTGGTGGGCACTGACCAGGCTCCCCAGGGCAGTGGGCACAGCCCCGAGGCTGCCAGAGCTCCAGGAGCCTTTGGACAATGCTCAGGGACAGGGTGGGATTGTTGGGGTGTCCGTGCAGGGTCAGAGGTGGGACTGGGTGATCCTTGTGGGTCCTTTCCACCTCAGGGCATTCTGATTGTAGGATTTTAAGGCCACCAATTCCCACACGCTCCTGAATGGGTTCATTTCCTGGAACTGGAGTCCAGGAGCGTTCTGGAATTCTGAGAAGTGCCATTTGTCTGAGAGGCCAAACAGTGAGGAAGGAGCTGGAACCAGGAGAAAGCAGGGAGGGAGCAAGACCTCAAACAGGGGTCAGGGCTTGGCCTTCTCCTCCTGCTTTTGTTCCTTGCAATTTCTTCCTGCTGACAGGAGAGGAATCACACAACAGTTTGGGCTGGAAGGGATCAGGGACACCTTCCACTAGACCTGGCCTTGTGCACTTCTAGGGAATTGTTATAATCCTAATGCTCCTTGTTTCCAATCAAACACACCTCCACAGCTCTTACCCCGGGCACCTTTTCTGTGGTTTTAAACCAGGTGAAGGACACTCTGGAGATGTGTTTTCCCGGAAAACGGTCTCCCTGAATCAGGCTGATTATTCCCACCAGATGATGTCATTGCTGTCCATCCCTATGAAGCAGAAACTGTGGACTAAGCCCTCCATTGTTGGGGGAGCATCACTCTTGTTTACCAGAGTCATTAGAGGCCCATCAGTGTTACAGGTTAATGGGTTAATTGCTCCCCTGACTCTGTTTACGGGAATGTGTGGCCTCACTTGTTCCCACTGCCCTGTGCCACTCCGGGGGGAAGGGACAGCCACGTTCCTGCTGGTACAGGCATGAATTCAGCTTTCAGCCAGACTGCCCAAGCAGAACTGATTTGGTTGATGTGTCCCCACTAAGGCAGGAAGGGGGGTCCAAACCTGATCTCTGTGTGGGCAGCTCTGGCAGAACCCCAGGGGATGGTTCTGGGTCACGGTGTGTGTCAGCTGTCACCTCCAGTAGAGCAAAGTGTCACTGCCACCACCGTGCTGAGCCTCAGGAACCCTTGGGGCTGGTGCTGAGGGGGAGCAGGAAGGTGCTGGGGAAGGGCTCAGAGGAGAGGGACACGGGGACAGCCCTGAGCAGGGGTCACAGGGACCTCGTGGACTTCGGCAAGTCCTGGTGCAGGTGCAGCTCCTGGTCTGGACAGTCCCAGAGCTGAGCCCAGGCTGGGGAAGGAACTCACTGGAGCTCCCTGGGGGATGGATGTGGAGGTTCTTGGGGATGGAAAGCTGGCCATGAACCCATAAGGGTGTGTTTGCACCCCAAGGGCCTGTTCTGGGGGGACTCTGCCCCACTGTGGAGAGACCTCCCTGCAGAGCTGCCTCCAGCTCTGGGCTCCCAGCACAGGAAGGATGTGAAGCTGCTGGAACAAGTCCATGGAGATGCTCCAAGGGCTGGAGCCTCCCTGCTCTGGAGCCAGGCTGGGAGAGCTTGGGATGTTCACCTGGAGAAGGCTCCAGGGAGACCTGAGAGCCCCTTCCAGTACCTAAAGGGGCTCCAGGAGAGCTGGAGAGGGACTTGGACAAGGGATACAATGACAGGACAAGGGGAATGGCTTCCCACTGTCAGAGAGCAGGGATAGATGGTATTTTGGGTAGAGGTTGTTCCCTCTGAGGGAGGTGAGGCCCTTTCACAGGTTGGGCAGAGAAGCTGTGGCTGCCCCAGCCCTGGGAGTGTCCAAGACCAGGTTGGACAGGGCTTGGAGCAGCCTGGGATAGTGGGAGGTGTCCCTGCCCATGGCAGGGGATGGAATGACGTGGGCTTTGAGGTCCTTTCCATCCCAAACCATTTCATGATCCAAAGTCTCCTCTGATAAAGGGAGTCAGTCCCATTCTGTGCCAACACACTTTGGGCAAAGCTGAGCCCACCAGCTCTGACAGGGAAAGGTCAGGAGATCAGAGGCTTTAAAAAAGGTAGTGAGCCCCCAGAGCTCCCAGTACCCACTGGGACAACTGAGGGATTTTCACAAGGTTTTGGGATAACTCTGGTTGAAACATTCCCTTCAAATAAAAGCCATGATTGCAGCACCCCTTCTAGTCAAGATGTGTTGAATCTGAAAACTCCCCTCACTGGTGCCAAGGGACATGTGGCAAGGCCAGGGCACACATGGCAGGGCTGGGCACACATGGCAGGGCTGGGCACACATGGCAGGGTCAGGGAACACATGGCAGGGCTGGGCACACATGGCAGGGCCAAGGGACACATGGCAGGGCTGGGCACACATGGCAGGGTCAGGGCACACATGGCAGGGCCAAGGAACACATGGCAGAGCTGGGCACACAGGGCAGGGTCAGGGCACACATGGCAGGGCCAAGGGACACATGGCAGAGCTGGGCACACATGGCATGGCCAGGGCACACATGGGATGGTCAGGGCACACATGGCATGGTCAGGGCACACATGGGAGGGTCAGGGCACACATGGCAGAGCTGGGCACACATGGCAGGGCTGGGCACACATTACCTGCCCAGGGCACACATGGGAGGGTCAGGGCACACATTGCCTGCCTAGGGCACACATGGGAGGGTCAGGGCACACATTGCCTGCCCAGGGCACACATGGCCATGCCCTGTCTGGTGCTGCTGTGCATTCCAAGTCCTGGCTGTGTGAGGTGGGTCTGGTCTCCCTCCCCAGCTCTGCGAGCTGCATCCCCAGGTGAACACACTTGGCTTTCTGAGGGACAGAGAAGGAGGAAATGCACATTTTCTTGCTGGTGCCACAGCTCAGAGTGGAGATTTCATAGATTCAAAAGGCTGGAAAAGCCCTCTGAGTTCACCAAGTCCAACCATTAACCCAGCACTGCCATGGGCACCACTAACCCACGTCCCCAAGTGCCACATCCACACGTTTTGAAGACTTGCAGGGATGGTGACTCAAGAACTGTCCATGGCAGCCTCTTCCAATGCCTGACCACCTTTTCAATGAGGAAATTTTCCTAAATATCCAACCTGCCCCTGCCCTGGCCCAGCCTGAGGCCGTGCCCTCTGCTCCTGTCTCTGTGCCCTGGGCAGAGCCCGACGCCCTGTCCCGGCTCCCCCTCCTGGCAGGAATTGCAGAGCCAGAAAGTGCCCCCTGAGCCTCCTTTTCTCCAGACTGAGCCCTCCCCCTAGCTCCTCCTCCTCTGTCTTGTGGTCTCCCCCTATTGCAGGTCTATTCCTAAGCACTCTGTGAGGATTTTTATTGGTTTTAGAGTGAAACCCCACAGCCTGAAGATTTACCCAGCCTCATCCTCAGGCTGTGCAGCCCTATCAGTCCATGCAGGGGTTAATCCCTTCTGCTGGAAGCCTGGGGACACTCAGAGCTTTGGGTGAGGACTGCCTTTTGGGCATCACCTGCCTTTGGCATGTCCCAGAAATGGCTTTGGAGATGAGTGGCCCAGAGTGACAAACAGCTCTGCCTTAGTCCCATCTCCACAGGGGTTTCTCATTTCCATTGGAACATTAACCCTTGTGCTTCAGTTCTGCAGGGAGGAGCTGGAGAGGGAACCAGCATTGCCTGCAGGAGCTGTGGGAGATCTGGATGAGGCTCCCCAGAGGCTGATGGTGGCCCAGGAAGAATTCCAGGGGACCACAGAGGGGCTGAACGCACCGAGCAAGGAGCAGAGTGGAACAGGTAAACCACTCATAATTCCTGCTGCTCTCAGCCCAGCCCAGTCAGGGTGAGCCCTGGGGAGGTGGGGGCAGCCTGTCCTGTGTCCTCTCTGCTTGGAATGTGGGAAAATCAGGTGTTAGCCTGATTCCCAGGAGATGGGAATGTAACTGGTAACAGCCACAAGTCCATTAATTATGGGACGGGCTCTGGGATCCATGATTCCAGCAGCAGGATCTGGGCTGAATTCCTCTCCCTGGCTCCTGCACAGGGAGAAATTCCTGCCCTAGGAGGAGATGGAGAGGGAATGAGGACTTGGTCCAGGCACAGAGTAGCTGAAATTCCACGTGCACAGGTTTGCTGGACCCTCATCCCAGGGTTCTGCACGTTCAGTTGGGATGGTGTCTCTTGGGAGCCCTTGGGCAGTGCAGCAGCACCAGTGACTGCCTGGACTGTGTCCCTTCCCCTCCCTGGCACACCTGTTGGTGACCCCCCGAGTGTCATTGGTTACTGGTGAGGTTTGTAAACATCAACTGTAGAAAGGAACAGTTTTCTGGAGGGAGAGGTGGCAAAGCTGCTCTTGGGGTGCTCTGGGTGCTCTGCTGCCCCCCGAGCAGCCCCTGGGGCTCTGGGTGCTTTTTGGGGGGGCTCCTTACAATGTCCCCAGATCTGTGGTGCAGAATTTCAGTGGAGAACGGCAGACTGGGGGGAGGTGGCACATGCCAGCCCTGGGTGCCACTGCAGAGAGTGGCTCCCTCAGGAGATGGCACTGCCCAGTCAGGTGTGGGGACAGCAGCAGGTCCGGTGCCCCCTCGCAGCTCTCACACAGCACCAGGGCCTGGCAGCTCCTGCCCAGCCCATCACCCACAGCCCTGCAGTGCCAGGCAGGGCGTGGGCCCCGCGCTGTGGGTGTGGATTGATCGGTGTGTCCCCGGGGAGGGGGAGCCTGCGGTGGCAGCGCCAGCTCCGGAGCGCAGAGCAGCTGCAGCCTGGCACCCTCATGGACCCCCTGCCCCTCAAACTGGGCTTTGCCATCTCCTCAAGGGGCAGGTGAACACAAGGCTTGACAAACTGTGAGTAAGGGTTGGGTGCTTTGTGTCTGTGGGGTTTGGTGTGCAGAGTGTGTGTGACATCCCCGTGGTGTCCCAATGCTGTGTCTGCACAGCTTCTCCTCCTGACAGATTCAGGGCCAGCTGTTCTGTAGAGAAATTTATCTGCTCATAAAAACCCAAAAGGAAATCACTGATCTTTACTAAAACCCCTTAAACAGGGTGTTTGGGTTCAGGGGTAACTCACAGCTGCTTGTTTGCTTTGGAGGGAAGAGACGTGGTTGGTCCTGGCCAGCCTGAGCCCAGGCAGTGGGTTTTGGGGTTTGAAAAGATGTTTATCAAAGTGTCTAAGGGATGTTGCAGGGCTTGGTGTTGGGAAGCAGGACTGGACTCCCTTTATTGTCCTTGTAGAGTCAGCCCTGGAGCAGCTGGGCTGGGAAAAGAGGGGCAGGTCAGGATGTTTGTGAGTCAAGAACAGGCAGAATTTTATCCTCCAGGCTTTGTATGGTGGTCAAAGGGCTTTTCAGTAAAGCACCGACTTTGGTGGGTGGTGGGGTTGGAACAAGGTGCTCTTCAAGGTCTCTTCCCAACCCAAGCCATTCTGTGATTCTGTCAAGATGTTCTTTGCCTTTAATGTTAAATTGCACAACTGAAAATCTACTCTGAGTCGTCATTTGAATCAGGGCTGGGATTATGGTTGGGTTTTTTCCCAAACTGGGACCAAACAAGGAGAAATGTTTTGATTTTTGCCTGAATAATAATGGAATTTAAGCTGAAATTTCCTGTGCCCAGCCTTAAGCTGAGAAGGAAAAACTCTTCCTTCCCTTTTCTGTAAGAAAACTGTTTCCTCCTTGGTTTTTGGGAGGGCCCCAGTGTGTTCTCCACATGGTTCTGCCCATGTGCTCTTCATCCCAACACCTTTTCCTGGTTTTCTCTGGCAGAATTGGAAATCTGCATTAATTGGGTTGTGACTGTGTGTTTATTGATTCAGGCTCAAAGGGTTGGCTGCAGCCACAGCTTCCCTGTCCTGGCCATTCCAGAGAGATTAATGCCTGGCTGTGCTTGTGTCCCTGCTTGTAGAAATGAGGAAGTCTGGGTGAAAATCAGAAATGTGGCTGTTTGGGGTTTCCAAAGCTTTCCTTGCTGTTTGTGAATCCCATAATAAAGATTGGGGGGGGGGGGGGGGGGGGGGGGGATTT
>JAWWLY010000379.1:0-12353 GCA_035041215.1 Gymnopithys bicolor | reverse complement strand
GTGTAATGGTGAGCACTCCGGACTCTGGATCACAAGGTCATGAGTTTGAGTCTCAGTGGAGACCATACCGGGCAGTTAAATGCCCTCCCTGACATCCCATCCCGTCAGATCTCGGATGCTCAGCGGGGTCAGCCCCGGTTCGTACCAGGTGCTGTGACAGTCCTGAGGGCTTCACTGTCACTGTCCAAGCTCGCTCGGCCGTGGCAGATGAACCTCAGGACTTAAACGGTGGGGCCAGTTCTGCGCACGCTGAGCCTCACCTGAAAAATCCACTGCGCAGGCTCGAAGGGCACACCCACGTGGGGACAGCCCTTCCCAAATCTTCGTTCACGAAGTTTGGCCATACTAATTGAAAGTAGTTTCAAAAAAGGAATTGCCTATTACTACAGTCCTTATAGCAATTATATTACAGCAATTATATTAAAATTAGAAAAAGAAGCAGTCATTAATTCGAGGTTGATGTAACTCACCGTACCAACACTTGTGGGCAGACCTCTTTCTCTTAACCTTGAAGAGAAACACTGAAGGGGCATCACTATCAAGGGAGAATTCCCACACGCTCCAAGAAGAGTTTGTATCTGATCCTATGAAAAGAGACTGGGCTTCCACAATACAAAGTGATTGACTGCCAGTCATAAATCCCCAGGTCAGCTTAGTAGTTTATCTGCCAAATCTTTGCCTCACTGCCAGGATGTTAATTTGGGCATGATATGTCAGAGGGGTTTTAGCACAGTCCAGCACTAAAACCAGCACATGATGCCCCCTCTCACCCCACCACTGAAAGCTTGCAGAACTAGACATTGGTTGAGTTGTTCAACCACATTCCAAGGGCACAGTGCCTTGCTGCAGGACCCTGGCACGCAGCCAGAAGCAGGGCCTGGAGTGTCCATTATTTTTGGAGTCAGATAAGTAACTCACAGACCTATTTGCAGTCTGGCTACAGGTTTTAGTTTCTTCCAAACATGTCTTGAGTTGGACTTTGAGTGTGGTTAGGTGGGCATGACACTCAAATCAGCCCTTGGTTATTGTGTTATCTGCTTTTCCTGAATCCACACTGACTCAAATGTATGCATCACGACCAAACTGCCACTGGTGATTATCACTTGAGTATAAAGTTATGGGAAGTAAAGGGCAGTTTTGTGGAGAACTCACCATCACAAGAGGCTGTGCTGGAGGCTGGAGTTGACTGTTTCGGGTCCAGCAGCAAAGCCATGGCGCTGCTAAGTTGGGTGAGGGAGTCTTGTGAGGAAGAAGCAAAGAGGAGGGATGGAAGAAAGAGGTCTCATGAGCCCTAGAAAGTGGAAGAAGCAGATCTGGGCTCTGACCTTCCCTTTAGTGCTGACCCTTCATGCCCCACACCATGTGAGGAGGCACTGCTGGGATGATGCAGTCTGCAGTGATCTCTGTTACCTGACCTGAAAGTGCATGGTTCCTCCTTTTCCTCTCACTACACCGCTCTCACCTATGAGCCCCCAGCCCTCACCTCACTGACAGGGTTTCCCCAACAGTTCAGCACTTACCTTTTTTAGTGCAGCGCCATAACATCAGAGAGAGGCCAGCCCTGCCCACCCTGAGCCATGGGGATGAGCTTCTGGAACTTTGAGCAAACAGATTTTTTTCTGTGGGGAAAGGCATCTGTCTGACAAAAGCTGGACTGCATCTGCAGCCACTTTAGTCTACAAAAAGTGTTCAGATGTAGAAATTCTCTGCTGATTTACATAGCACAGTGCAAAGAATTGAGCTTCTTCCTGGGTCTATGGGAAAGAGTTCCTCCAAAAACTGCAGAAGTAACCCCCAGTGATGGTGTGGCTTGGCCTGCAATACTTTTCCAGATACCTCCCAAAAACAGTGTCAACAAGAGAAGGGGTGGATTTATTGCACGAAGCTTTTAAGTATCTAAGAGTCAGACATCTGTAACTGAGCTATCACCTTTAATGTCTTTATACATGGACTCATCTCTGGAGTCAGGTTGCCCCTCCATTGATTATGAAGGACAGGTTTGGAAACATTACTCCCCTCTGATTTGAAATACCTTTTTCCCAGTACTGCAGTCACAAGAGGGTTTTCCATCTCCCTACATTTGCTCAGCTTCCTCCCAGCTTGCCCTGCCTTAAGCGTGAGGTTGGAGTGCTGCCTTTAGCCTCTGACAGAAAGAAAACTGAGGTGGAAATCAGGAGAGCATCCACATGGAAGAGCCAGATCTGGACTTTGGTATAATTTCCATTGAAAGGAGCTGCTAGTTTGGCTTCTTTTCAAGCCTAATGTGGAAAACACATCAGAAGTTCTTCATCTGTCCATTTTGCAGCTCCCAGCTGGGAGAAAACAGGAGGACTCAATAGGATTCTTTACAGGTTGAAGAAATGGAGGTTCGTCTTACAGAAAAGACCACATGGGGGCTGGAACAGTGAGCAGCAGAGCTCATTGAACATCCCTCACAGCACTTTTCCATCCAGGAAATGCACAGCTCTGGACAACACGTAGGCACTGCCTGCACTGACATGACAGACAGAATAGTGCCTGTTATTAAGCCTCAGAGAACAAATTTTATAAAACATCAGTGAAATGAAAATCCATGAGCTTGTAGATCACTGGAGTAGGATGAGAGGTTCATGGCTTCTTTTGGTTATTTCAGTTTATAGGAACCAACATGTTGTTGCAGTATTCCTGGATTTTAGGAAGTGGAGGGAAGTTTAATTGTAAATGAATGAGCAGTGGGAATAGTCCCCTCCTCTGCCAAGTGTGTTCCACAGACACAAAAATTACTCCAGATCTTGACCAGCTCTCTCTAAGTTCACTGTCCCTCTGCATTTCCCTTCCAGGGGAGCAAGAGCTCTTTACCTGAAATGCTCTCACGATGCTGTGGCTGCTGCTGATGCAGCAGGTCTGGGCGAGATGTCTCTGGCTGGGACACAGTGAGGTAGTGACATTCTTTGAAAGATGCCTTCAGGGTTTTTGCCCCCAAATAGAGCCCTGAGTAACTGTTCCTACAAACATTTTGCCATCAGGCAAGGGAAAAAATGTAGCCTGAGCATATTCTGAGAGGCCGTACAAAAGCAGAGTGTGAACATTTGGTTCACAGATGTATTCAAAGACAGTCTGGTCAGTGAATGACACCAAAGATGTTCTACTGGGGACAGAAATGCATGTAGATGTAGCAGCAGCAGCAACCACAGACCATGGAGAATGAGAATATGGAGAGGGAAGTCACCAGACTCAGTAAACTGTTCCTGATAAATGATGTTGCAAGTCAGTAAACCTGGAAGAAATCCTGAGGAAACTACAAATAGTAATTCTCTTCACAGCCTGGGACAGGCATGAACAAATTTGACCTGAATAACAACTGAATACTTTTTTTTTCCTGTGAAAATCTCTGTTTATCAGAAGGGGCAGATTTCCAACTGGGTCTACATTGCAGTGGGACTCCTGAGGGATCAGCCACCTGTTTCTCCAAGGAGAAGAGGGAAGGAGCAGTTCAGCTGCATGTTCTGAGTCTCTGCTTCAAGTAAAGCTCTTCCTCCTTTCTCACCATTGACTCCAATAGTTCAAGTGTTTCCTTTGCTTGGAAATAAATAGGTCAAAGTGCAGGCTGGAGTTGGTGAGCTCCAACATGTGCCCTCCAAGGAGAAATGTGAGTTTATGCCTGCACTGAATTGTGCAGCTCTTTGACGTTTTCTGTTAAAGTGGGCGAGGAGTGGTTTGAGAAAGAAAACCAAGTCAAGTCACCTGGAAAATTCACATCAAACTCATGAATAAGAAGTGGAGGGACAGGCATGAGAGGTATTGTACAGAGCTTATTGAGGGCCGAAATTCCACCCATGCTCTTGAAAAAACCTCTTGAAAATCACACAAGCTGGCTACACTCCAGGACAAACTCACTCTCAACCCTGTTTGGGAAATCTTACAACACTTTCTTCCTGAGGATCCTGTATAAACATCTAGACTCAGACTGCAGCAGAGGCATTCCAAAGTCTCTGCCACTCTGGGACTGTGTGCAGAGTCCTGAGCTGTTTTCTCCCATGGTATGTTGGTTGATACTAATTTAGTTAGATATACATTAAGCTCATGGAGTTGGTTTTGCAAAAAGAACATTTCAGGGGCATCTCTGCTTTATTTGGGGCAGAGATGGTCATGCTCAGCAAAGCACTGTAAAAAGGCACTGCTTGTGATTCATGTTCTCAGTTTCCTGCTCACTGGCCCCCACGTTTCTGTTCCTGAGCTGATATAGAGATAAAGGTTCAGATGTCTTAGATCAGAGCAAGGGTGTGAGTAGCTTTGCATCCTGAATACAATGGAAATGAAGAGATGAGGGTCTGGGAAAAGAGTAAGAATAGAACAAACACCAAAGGTGATTGGCCAAGCCTTCAGGAGTCCTCAGCCCAGAGCCTTCTGCAGTGTAAGGTGGGCTGTGTCTTTCAGAGGTTGTGGCAGATTTCTGTCCTATGAATCCTTCCAGCTGCCTGTCTTGTCTGCATTATTCAAAATGCTAATTAGTTTAAAATCACTCTGTGGAATGTCTAGCATTGGAAATGGAAACATCACTGCTACCCCAAAGCCTGTGCTGCCTCTGAAAGAAGGCAGAGCACCCTGACTGGCTGCCACCATCACAGGGATCTGTTCAGGGTTTTCTTCAAAAGGATTGATCTTCCTAACTGCTGAAAGTCATGTCAGTGTGGGGCAGAAAAAAATGGGACATGTTTCTGTTCCAGAAATAGAAATTCCTGCAAGAGTGCCCTTTACTGTACAGGACAGACAATCAGCAAAGCTATAGATGGGCATTGGCCCCTTCCTTTCCTGTATTCAGGTGTCTGCAAGTTGGGGGTTGGGAACTGTGACAATGTCAGCTGAGCAGATGGAGACACCTTTCTGAATGTCAGCTAAGTCTGTGCTGTGGGGAGGTCCTCAGAGCAGAAGGGAGAGAGATGATATTCAGGAACTGGGGCTTCCATGGCCTGGGTTGCTTCGGGCTTTTTTTCTCCAATGCCAGTGCAAAAGCTGAGTTGTGGTCCAACTCAGGTAGGTTGGAAAAGGGGACCTTGTCCCACTGCTGTTCCCCAGTTCCAAGATAACTTTGCTCTGAGTCCAGTTAGGACAGAGGGTGAGTTTGGATCCCTCCTCAGATGGTCTGAGTTCTTCCACTGCTACCTCCTGTACGCATCTTAACTCTGTTTTAGATTTCTCTCTTATTGCCCTGGTGAGTTTTTCACATCCAACAGGACAGATGTTACCCCCTGCTTGGTCTCTCATAGTCCCCTCCTCTGCCAACTGCTCCCCACAAGTATAAAAATGATTCCAGGCCATGACCAGCTCTCTCCAAGTTCAGTGTCCCTCTTAATTTGCCTTCCAGGACAAGAGCCTTTCACCTGAACTCCTCCCACAATGCTGTGGCTGCTGCTGCTGCAGGTCTGGGCGAGCTGCCTCTGGCAGGGACACAGCGAGGTGGGGACATCCTTTGGCAATTGTCTTAAGTTTTTCTACCAGAACAACACCCCAAACAATGCCCTGAATCCAAAGAACCCAGCCTGGATCTGCCAGCGCTACAAGAACAGTTATCATTATGCCACCTTGTATGACAGAGACCTGCGTATTCCCGTGTACTCTGCTTACACCTACCAAGGTGAACGTGGCAGCAGACCTACAACACCATGGATGCTTGAGCCCCAGGTGAGTGTCCTCTCCTACAACATGTCACCCTCCAGTCATTAAAAGATGAACTGCAGCATTTAACTAAATGCTTCTTTTTCCTCCCACCCCACTACACACACCTGGAAATGGACCAACTGGATGGGATTCATCTCACCTTAGTTCAGACACCTGCACCACATGATTCCTCTGATGTGTCTGAGACATCAGCAGAACCATGAGATGAGTCACATCCCAAAGGTGCCCAGTTTTCTGCCTTGACATGAGTGCAACATCAAGTCAAATTACAGTGAATTACATTATAAAGTCAACTGACCCCCCTCACTGTGTCCTGCTGTGGTGGCAGACCAAGGGTCTTGGAAAAGTCATCCAACAGCAGCTAAATATGAGGGACCAACAGTCCTGCTGGGCTCTGATTTCCACTTTACCCTGAACTGTTTTGTATTCCTGTCAGAGCTTAGCTGCTTCCACTTCAGACCTCATTTGTCTTTGTAAGTATCATGAGAGAAGTGAGGGGAAACTCAGAACTGGGTGAGATGACCCAGGGAAAAATCCTCTGCTGAGGCACTCAGTGCTGAGAGGGTTTTGTTAACACTGAGGAATTTATTGAATGATACTCAGGCAGTGAAAAGTGAGAAGCATCAGTGTCAGTCCAGTCAGAAGGGTGTGATCTCCACCCATGGGCAGTTGCCCCCATAGCACCATTGCCTCAGGCTTGGTGCAGAAGGATCCACCACAAATACAAATCTCCACAAACTGCAGAGCTCTCCCAAATGTCCTTCAGACCTTCAGTAAAAAAGACCAAGGAAATTACAGAAGAGAAAAAGAAAAAAATTCAGGTCATTGCTAAAAGGCAGAGTAGCAGAATGGAATTTAGATGCTAATGAATCACAGAAGAAAGCCACATGCCCTCTACCAGAGGAAGAATAAGTACGTTTCTCTAAAGATGATAAAAAAGGTGTTGGCATTATAAAAAACCCACACACTTGCACTTTTTACTCACTGGAGCTCAAGCAATTAATATGGTACTGAACAACTGCAGCCTCCACCTATAGGGGGATGAAAGATTCTCTCTTTTTGTAGAATCTCAGAGGGGTTTGTGTTGGGAGGAACATCAAAGATCCTCTCATTCCAACCCCCACCACCTGACATGGTCAGAGCCACTTTAGAGTAGTCTGGGTTGTTCAGACTGCCATCGAGCCTGGCCTTTTTTCTCCTCGACCACAGAGCCAGGCCACCTGCAAAATCTTTGATTTTGGTAACTTTCTTCTGAGATCTTTTGTCAATATGTAGGTTCCTCAAAACTGTTTGGGGTTTATGAGCTCTTTGAAGAGGCTGATCATTTCTACCTTCTTTCCAGTCAGGCTGCAGAAGATGGTCCCTGCCTAGATCAGTTCTGAGACACATTAGGACTGCAGAGACAGATCCTGCTTGCATTGAGGTCTTTTCGATTCAGGTTTTTGAGAAAAAAACTTCATCCTTGCAATGAGCTGTAGTCCCCACTGGAAAACCTCACCTCACTGGTGTCCCAACAACATTTCCATGTGTATGTATTTACTGGAGGCAAACACTGGTGTTCCAGGAGTGTGGTACACCTGTAGCAGCCACACATGGAATCACAGAATGAGAGTGGGGGTGGGAGGATCTGAGGAGAGCCCTGGGTAGATGTGAGGTCTGGAGACAGAAGGAGAAAAGGAAATCAGATGCATCAGAGAAGGTTTCTCACTAAAGACCTTTCTCCTTTCAAACCTAGGAGTGCAAATGTTCATTGTGTCATGCATCCACTCACACTCCCAGCACAGGCTGCAGGCTGCATAACAAACATCACAAGTAAAAAGCAGAGCAGTCACAGTCTGAGCTTCTTCTGTTTTAAAAGCTGTTATGTTCATCCAGAGGGGCAGCTGTAGGATTTTTCTCAGCTTTACACAATTTCATACACTGAGATAACAAAAAATGAGATCTTAACACTCAGAGACTTCTCTCTCATGGAGCCCTGTTCCAATACTGCAACCCCCAAGACTAACACATTTTCCTCTTCTTTACCTGTCAAGCTGATCGACCCAACTTGTCCCAGTGATATGCAAACAGTGAGTACTATTCCCAAAGCATGCATCAGACAGCCAATCAACCAAAGCCAGGCTGTCAACCAAGACTACGATAACCAGACGGGTTTCAATCGTGGCCATTTGAACCCCTCTGGACATCACAAGAACAACTCGTTGGCACAAATAGCTACCTTCACCCTCACCAACGCAGTGCCCCAGAACAGCACACTCAACAGAGGTGCCTGGAGAAGCTATGAGCAGAACACGATGCCTCAGAGAAGCAAGAACTGTACCACCACCTATGTCATCGTGGGTGCTGTGCCTGGGAACACTTCTATTACCAATGGAAGGGTTAATGTACCCAGCCATATCTGGGCGAGTGCCTGCTGCAAGATGAACAACAACACTATGAGTGCTTGGGCAGTCATTGCCCAAAACAAAGAGAACCAGGTCCAGAACCTCACTCTGGAGGAGCTGGAGACCAAGCTGTCTAGGCTGTATAACAGGGGAAAGGTTTCTCTGTTCCACAAGAACTGTCCCCGTAAATAAGCCTCACATCCTGTGTGCTACGGGCTCTGGGGCCTTTCCCACATATTGCAGAATCACAGAATGGTTGGGGTTGGAAGGGACCTTGAAGATCTCTTAGTTCCAAAGGCCCCTGCAATATAGCACAGACACCTTCCACTAGAACAGGTTGCTCAGAGACACGTGCAACTTGAGCACTTTCAGGGTGGAGCAGACAGAGCTTGTGTGGCCAGCCTGTAGCAGTGTTTCTCCATCCACATAGGGGAAGAATTTCTTCCTATTATGCCCCTTGTCAGTTTAAATCAATACCTCTTCTTCTGTCACTCCATGCCCTAGTCCTAAGTCCCTCTCCAGCTGTCTTGGAGACATTTTAGGTACTAGAAGGAGATCTAAGTTCTCCTCAGAGCCTTCTCCAGCTGAACAGACCCACCACTCTCAGCCTGCATCTACAGCAGACATGCTCCAGCTCTCAGAGTATCTTCATGGTCTCCTCTTGGCTCCACTTGAAGAGGTTTGTGTTTTTCTCATGTTGTGAGCTGGAGAAAACACTGCAGGTGGGGTCTCATGAGAGCAGAATAGAGGGGGACAAATGTTCTGTGCAGTGTCTGTCCTGCTTCCTTTTCTGATGTGTTTACAGCTGTGTCCCTCAGAGTAACTCCTCCTTCTCTGATAAAAGGGAGAAAGAGGTTGGCAGAGCCTCAAGCTGGTTTGCTTTGCTGCCCATCCTGGCAGAGAGCTCTTAGGGATGAGTCCTTGCCCAGACAGTCTGGAGGGGCCAGATGGATAAGAGCCCATGGACAAGGAAATCAGAGCTTCTGGCTGAGATCAGAAGGGCTTTGCCTTGTTTTCCCTTTTTTCCATGCCCAGATACAGACCTTAGTTCCTTCCTCTCCTCATTAGCTGTCCCTGGCAGTGTGCTGCTGACTTGTCCCTCACCTCCTTAGCAAGGCTGTGGGACTAGGGCAGTTCAGGCTTCACAGACGTTGTGGAGTCTCCATTGCTGGAGATGATCAAATCCCAGCTGGACGTGATCCTGGACAACCTGATGTAGATGAACCTGCTTGACCAGGGATCTGGACTAGGAGATCTTGAGAGGTCCCTCCAAACCTCAACAATTCAGTGATTCCGTGATCCTGAAAAAAAGGGTTTTTTCCTTGCTTTTGAAACCTGTGCCTTGAGAGCAGATTCTGAGGTATGAGACAGGCAGCTCAGGAATCAGAAATTTAGGAAGCTTTGACCAGTCAAATATAAATTTCTGTGATACATTGCTTGGATAACTTCATTCTCTGCTCTGCTTCTGAACCTCCTCTGCAGATTGATTTATGGAAAAATTACTTTGTCAAATATATCCAATATGTGAATTCAATATATTCTGTGTATTCAATGTGTCAATCAAAAGACCAATATGTGCCAGATTATGTAGTTCTTGAGTAGTTCACAATAAAAATTATTTGCTCCAGTGCTGGATTGCAGGGTCATCTTATGTATAAACCTCAAGTTCCTTCTTATTGAAATTTCCACCACTAGTAATGTCACAGCACCCAGAGCATCCTTAAAGGAGATAGGGTGCCCAAATCCACCCTGAAGATGCCAAAACATGTACTAAAGTGTCTCATCAAAAAACAGTTGCTTCTCCTATGAATATACATGAACAAAGAAGATCAGGGTGCAAACAGTTCACACAAGCTGTGTCACTTCCAGAGGTACCAGCTTGAGCCTGAACTTCTCAGCTCAGCAGCTGTTCTTCATCATCCTACAGTGTCTCATTGCTCACCCAGGACCAAAGTCTTTGGGGGCTGTAAATCCCAGAAGATAAAGGGGTTAATGTGTATGTCTGAAACCCCAAAAGCTGGATGGCTGTGGAGCCCACCAAGGATTGTTAGTAATGACATGAGGTGAGAAGGAGCAAGATGTGGCTGGAGAAGGGGCCATGTGGAGATAGGGCAGCACTTTTCTGGGACAAATATCCTGGTTGCAGTTGCTGGAGATAAGCACAACACAGTACGAGCCAAGTACAGGATGGAGCCTGAAAAGTCGACATGGGCTGCAGCGGGGGGAAAAGACATCACAGGGCCACCAAAACTCTCCAACCCACTTCCAGAGAGGTCTGACAGAACGGACTGTGCATGAAAACTAATTTGCACAGAAGTGAGAAACCTGTTTTCAGGCTCAGGGAACAGGTCTACAAAAAATACCCACTGCCATGTGCTTCTATAGTTGGGCAGGGAATACCACACCAATTTCCAGGCCAAGTGTGTAATTTACTAAGAAAATTTGATGAGCTTTTGATGACCCTCTGACTTTTGTCATTCCTTGCCAGCATGAGCACTTATGAATCTTGAGTGCTCCCTCTTTCCCTTAAAAGTGGTGGTGTGGGCAAAATGGGAACTTTAGGCAACGTTTTTGAGTCACCTGTTGCAAAAAGATCCCCTTGCTTTGTAAACTCCTTCTTGAAAAGGAGCCTGGGTGCATCTGGATCCAACCTTAGCCCCAGATTTTGTCAATGGTTTATGTCTAAAGGATTCTAGAGGTGTACTTGAACCTTTACACAAATTTATCCTACAGGACCAAGGATTGCAAATCAGATATATTTACCTAAGTAGAAATTATTTATTATGGTAAAGATTGAACAAAAAGATGCCTTTGATTTTCCAGAGAGAAACAGCCTCTCATTAAACCCACGTGGTAGACCATAGGTCAGCTCCTCTTTCAGCTGGCCTGGACACCAGGCTGCTGCTGCCCAGAACTTCTCTGACCTCATCAGCTGCCTTCTCTGACCCAGAAAATGTCCCTCAATGACAGCTGGGTTCTGCCAGTCAGTCCTTGAGGAGAATATTGAGTTTTAGGGAAGAGTCTTCTCCATCAAAGAGCCAGCTGAGGTGAGGTTTGAGCTGGCCCTGTGCAGTTTTCTGCGTTTCTGTGATGGGTTCCTGTCTGGTTTTGTTTGAGAGAAATCTTGGTTCATCACTGAAGAATGTGCCTATTTTTATGGCTGATTTTCTCACCTTGCTCCAGTTACACCTGCAAATCCCTCCACCCTCTGTGTTCCCACTCTCCTCCCTCTTCCAGCTGGAATAACCCATTTCATACTTCTGCATTTGCTTGTTATGGACACAAGAACACTTTTAGAGGGAACGTGTTCTCCACATGTTTATAAGTGAAAAGGAGCATTGAATTCTGCATCCAATTTAGCATCAGGAATCAGGATTTTCTCACACATCCTTCTGACAACAGCCATGTTCCATGAAATGGTATCTCCAGCAGAAAACCAAGCCACAAAGGAAGCATCATTGGTCCCCTGGGGTTGTCCTCAGCCCTCTGAGGTCATCTCTCTGGGATGATATGGGAATGCTGCAGGGTAAGGACACATCTCAAGGAGAAGAGTCAGCCCAGAGGAGGTATAAGCTGACTGTTGACTTGCTCTGGCTCTTGGTGTAGCAGCAGGTCTGACTCAGAGCGAGTCACCTGCACAAAGAGCTTTTGACTTCACTGCTCAGGCACCGAAATTCGCATCTAGGCCATGGCTACTTTAAAATGAGCTCATCTTCACACCAGGTGATCTTTGATGTCAGCAGCTTTTTGGGAACTGTGTAAGAGGTGGAGAGGTCTACTCTAACCCAGCCAACCCAATCGAGATGTAGGAGAAATAGTCTCTGGTTCTCACCCTCTGTTGTGTTCTGGAAACACATGAAATATCTGGATGTAAGAACATTAGCACAGAATTGCATGAAGTGCATCCTTCCCTCCTGTTCTTGTTATGCTGATTATATATCTGTTGTTCTCTCAAGAAAACCTCCTCCCACACAGGAAAGGTGCTGAGCACAGCAGGTTAGGAAACTCCCGTCAAATTCCTGCAGGACTGACTGGTCAAGCTCATGACAATGAATGAGGAGAGGCTGTTTGCATCAGAGGTCTGTCCAGAAGGAAAGAGCTTTGGAAAGGGATGGGTTTTGTATTTTGATGTTATGCTTTGAGTAATATCATTTAGACTTCATATGCGTAGTGATGTCAATGCAGAGTGTTACTCACCTCATGTACTGAGAGGTGCAAATCAGAGCTTGTCACTCTGGGAATCCTTATGGTCATCAGAGAGAAATCAGCCCTTTTGTAGTGGAATTCCCTTCATCTCTCTGCTGGGAGCTG
>JAWWLY010000377.1:0-12431 GCA_035041215.1 Gymnopithys bicolor | reverse complement strand
CCTGGGCTGGTGATCACAGTGGGGTTGGATCAAGACATGGTGGATTCTCTGTCCCAGTCCCTTCTCCAGCCTCGTTGCTCTTCTCTGGCCCCGCTCCAGCCCCTCAATGTCCTTCCTGTCACCAGATTTTGCTTCCATGCTGTCACAGCTCTCACTGCTGTCCAGGGGTGTTCACCCAACCCAACACTGTCCCCCAGGTGGGCTGTCCCACCCCTGTTCTCAGCCTTGGCAGCCCTCACCACATCTGGGCAGCAGAGTGGCAGGGTCTGCCCATGGTTTGCTGGGTTTGGTGCTTCACATTTCAAATACAGGAGATTTCAGGGATTCTCCTCCAGACACGCACCAGTTCCTGCCTCAGGGGAGGCCAAATGCCATTTCTTCCCAAATAAACTGCCATTTCTTCCCAAATAAAATGCCATTTCTTCCCAAATAAAATGCCATTTATTCCCAAAGAAAATGCCACTTCTTCCCAAATAAAATGCCATTTCTTCCCAAATAAAATGCCATTTCTTCCCAAATAAAATGCCATTTCTTCCCAAAGAAAATGCCATTTCTTCCCAAATAAACTGCCATTTCTTCCCAAATAAACTGCCATTTCTTCCCAAAGAAAATGCCATTTCTTCCCAAAGAAAATGCCAAGGTGCCACGTGAAAGGGAGAGGGGCATGTAAAGATTTCTTTCCTCACTCCTGCATTGATGTGAAGTTATTGGCTATAAACGCCCTCAGAACAATCAAATCCCTGCACAATAATTTTTAAAAGCATCTATTAATAGTTTCCCTGAGTTTTCTAAAAGCAGAATCAGTTCTCTCTACAGCAAACTCCTTAATATGCAAACCCCCCCTTCTCCATACAAAAATAAATGACTTTCTAAATAAAATTGGGAACAGTCGAGGCCCCTTGTCACAAGGAGAGTTTGGCACCACAAGGTACAGGGTAATTGGGGTGCCCCTGGGGGGGGCTGTGCTGTTGATCCCCCTGTGGTTGGGATCAGACAAAGAGTAAATCGAGGCAGGATCTGCTTTTTGCCCACAGCAAACCCACACCTGGCACAGAAGAGGCTCCAGGTGGTTTCTAGAGCAGCAAAAAGGAGAAGAACTTAAGGAAACTCTTTTTATCCCAAGGATCAATGTTCCTGCTGTGCAGCCAAAGCAGGAGCTGCTCTGAAGCCTCCAGACCTGTCAGCTCCATCCCACCAGTGCTGCACAGGTAAATAAATGTAACTGATTTCTTATCAAGGAGGAAACTTCAGCAGTGGAACCACATCAGCTGGGAAACACTGGCTGGAATTCTGGGAGCTGCAGGAAAGCCAGAGCAGAAACAAAACCTAAATGAGATGCCTTCAAATGTACCAACACAAGTGAGAAACAGAAAGGCAATGATTACATGGTTAATTAGGAAATTAAAAGCCTCATTTAAAAATAGTGCCATCTTGGAAGGAAAGGAATTAGGGGAGATGTATTTGGTACAGCAGAAAACTGAATTGCAGGGAGGATTTCACTTACAGAAAGGAAATGGGCAAATCCATTTTCCAGAGCCTTGTACTACCCAGGGCTTGACAACTCCCCAAGGCACCGCACGAGCAGAAGTTCAGCTTCACACTTCACTCTTAAATTTAGCTCCTCTGCCAGCCCTGTGTGTGGCACAGCCCCTCCCAGTGCCCCTCGCGCCAGCTCTTGGTTCCCCTGCACTTACACACTGTGTGTTTTAAAGAGCACAGAATCCCGGGATCTGTGGGGCTGGAAAAGCCCTCCCAGCCCACGGAGCCCACCCTGTGCCCCTGTGCCCACCTTGGCAAAGCCCTCCCAGCCCACGGAGCCCACCCCGTGCCCCTGTGCCCACCTTGGTACAGCCCTCCCAGCCCACGGAGCCCACCCTGTGCCCGATGCCCACCTTGGTACAGCCCTCCCAGCCCACAGAGCCCACCCTGTGCCCGATGCCCACCTTGTCCCCCAGCCCAGAGCTCTGAGTGCCACGGCCAGTCCTGTCTTGGGCACCTCCAGGGCTGGGCACTCCAAACCTCCCTGGGCAGCCCCTGCCAGTGCCTGCCCACCCTTTCCAGGAGGAAATTCATCCTATTCTGTGATATGTAAATATTAAACAAAGGTTTCCTTGTGTCAGCTCTTAACTGAGAGTCTCAGGGGGCACTCAGTTGTCTCACTCACACCAAGCCCCCAGGTGAGCCTGGGCTGATGCCTGGGGAGGGTCCCTGGGGGAGTGTCCATGTCCCCAAGGCCCAGGGTGGCAGTTTGGAGGCTCTTGCAGCTGATGCTCTGACTGGAATGGGAGAACAACTCCACCAGTGCCCTCCTTGCCAAGTTATCAGTGGTAAGAGGAGAGGGGTCACTGCTCCTGGGTTGAACAGAGCCTGAGTCACCAACCCCAGAGTGAAACACCCCAAGAGGGAGGGGGAGATGTGGCAGAGCTGGGAAAACCCTCAGAGAAAGGATCAAACAGTGACACCACTGAGAACTTCTCCAGAGCTGCTGAGCTGGCCCAGCCTGGGCACCTCTGACTGACAGTCCAACACTTTCTGCTGTAACAGCCCAGGCCCAGATTTTAAGGGTTCCTCTGACCTGTCCTCTCCTGAGGTGGGAGTGTGGAGATTCCTGCCTGGAGTGGGGACTCCACTCAAGGTCCCTCCCTGAGGCTGAGCCAGAGGGATGTGCCCACGGCCCTTGGTCTGGGGGAGTGACATCCATCTCTGCTTAATTGCTTTTCCTTTAATGCAATTACTTTGACACAATGGCTTCACTGTTCCTTCCTGGTACACCTTGGTATAACAGCTGTTACAGCTCCTCTACTGTGCAATAAATAATTCTGACTCTGGTCTTTGGTGTAATCACCATCATAATAAATTACATGTATGTCTATAATTACAGCTGCTTTGCCATCCTCAGTCCTGTGGGACAAAGTTGGAGAGAGCTTCAGGCACACCTGGACCGTCCTTTACACACAACCCACGGCCAGTCTGGGGCTGGGATCAGACCCAGCTTCCACACTGCTCATTTAGAATATTAATAGCCCTAATTAGCTCTGCAATCCTGCATTTGCAGGTTAAACCACAGGGTCCAACTTCAGAGATCCAAGTTTCTATTATTTTTTAAACTCCCCTGAACCAGGAGAAAATTCCATGGGCGTTTTCATGCAGGGAAGATCAAGATTTAACACTTCACCCCCCAGGCAGCATCCTGTTTGCAGGATCAGGGAATGCTCATCCCTTTTTTCTGAGCTCCCCTCAGGAGCAGGGGAGAACCTTCAGGTGTCCCTGCTCATCTTTGCACTGACACAGGTGATGTTCTTGGGCACCACCTGAGCTCTCTGCAGGCTGAGCCAGATGTTTTGTTGGGAATGGGGAGCCACAGGTCCTGCACAAGCCTTGGCCCTTGTCCTGGAGGGAGAGGGCAGAGGGTGTGCCCACAGTGCCCCCTCAGCCGGGGTGTCCTGACCCCTGATCTCCACAGACACAGTTCCCAACTGAGCCTCTGAGGGGCTCTCCAGGGGCTTCAACCCCGGTCGTGAAATAAATCACTTGGCTGCATCTCATTTATGTGGGTCTCTGGTAGGTTATTCTCGGTCCTCTTCATCATGGATTCCAAGAGAAGGGAAGAGGAGCAGAGAAGGAGAAAGGCAAGGGGGTCCCACTCTGTTTGCATGAACAACATTTAAACTATTCTTGCCCTTCAAGTTTCAGGAGGGACCATATTCAGAGCTACTTTCTCACCCAGTTACACACAATCTTAAAACTTATCACACCATGCAAACCATCCAACATCTCACAGCTAGAGCTGATTATTAAGTAATACCCTAAACGTTTCCTAAAACTTGCCAGATCTTAATGCAACTTATTTTAACTTTATCAAAGAGCTCTATTAATGTTACTCCACAGTTTCTGCAGCTTCATTTCTTGCTTCTGCACCAGCTCAAGGTCTCCAGACAAATTCCAATCCTATCTCTGCAGCACCTGCAAACTTGTCCTTGGTTTGCCAGCCTGAAATGTCTGAATGCCAACCCGTGGGTGTGGCTGAGGGGCACCCAGTACCTTCTGTCACGGCCCTGACTGTACCCAAACAGCGTCCTCAGCACCCATTTCTGCTCCCCAGTCTGCTGGATCCCTGTTCAGTCCTCCCTGGGAGCCAGGAAGGTGCTGCCCTGGGCAGAGGCAGCTCTGGTGGTGTTTCAGTCCCCAGCTGTTCCCCCTGGGCGTGTCATCCCTCCACAGTCAGCCCAAAACTCTTCCCCTGGTTTGCTCTCACCCCTCCTCCAGCATCTCTCAGCTTCCCTTTTTATTTTCTCATAACCTCCACATTTAAGGGGTTTCAATGACTTTTCCCCACCCCAAGTTCCTCCTCCAGGCCCGGGGCAGCCTCTGATAACCCCCAGTCCCCTTCTGGAGGGCAGTGCCAGGGATGACTCACTTGGGTTTCAGCACATCATCAGTCAAGAGGGTTTTTAATAATTGTTTTAATAATTTTTTTAATAATTACATCCCTAAACATTCCCCAGCAGCACACAAAGATCCACTCCCAGGGAAGTCCAGCAGGATTAGGTTTGAAAGCAGCAGCAGCAGCTCTTTGCTAAAGGGGCTCTCGCAGCCCACCCTGCCCTGGGATGGGGGAAAGGCTCTGCCCAGGGGCTCAGGCTCTGCAGGAAAAGCAAAACCTCAGGAAAGCAAAACTCAAACATCGAGACAATGAGCTGGAACCTTGTACAGGCAGAGCAGAGTGTTTTCCCTTTAATTAGATTTTCTCCAGCTCCAAGGACACAGGGGGGGCATCACCATCTCTGCTACAACCCAGGCAAACAGAGGTGGCAGCTCCACACTCACGTCTCAGGAACTCCAGTGTAAGAGCTCACAAAGAGCAGCTCACTCAGACAGCCCCCAGCCTGGGACCCTCTGGGGAAATGGTGAGCAGGAAGGGAGATTGGCATTCCCAGAATGCCCCAATTCCAGAGGCTCCAAAACCTCATGGAAATGCCACATGTACACCCAGGCAGTGGCTCTCAACACTCCAGTACTTAAAGGGCACTTCAAGTGGGCACTGCTGAGGTTTGAGGGGTATTCGGTGAAAAACAAACCAACCAACCAACCAACCCACCCTGGCACCACAGAATCACTGAGGCTGGAAAGCCCTCCCAGCCCATGGAGCCCACCCTGTGCCCAATGCCCACCTTGGCAAAGCCCTGCCAGCCCCTGGAGCCCACCCTGTGCCCGATGCCCACCTTGTCCCCCAGCCCAGAGCTCTGAGTGCCACGGCCAGTCCTGCCTTGGGCACTTCCAGGGCTGGGCACTCCAAACCTCCCTGGGCAGCCCCTGCCAGTGCCTGACCACCCTTTCCAGGCAGAAATTCTTCCTGCAGCCACCAGGGGAGTGAAATTCTGAACACCTGGAGGAGATGGAACTGGATCCTTCCAGGGGCTCAGGTGCCCATGGGTGCCTCAAGAGAATCAGAGCAGTTGGAATTGGAAGGGACCTTTTAAAGGTCATCCAGTCCCACCCCCTGCCATGGGCAGGGACATCTCCCACCGTCCCAGGTTGCTCCAAGCCCTGTCCAACCTGGCCTGGGACACTCCCAGGGATGGGGCAAGCCCTGTCCAACCTGCCCTGGGCAGGAGAAGCCCCTCCAGACACCCCCCCCGGATGGGTGGGGGCTGAGCACGGGGTTCTGGGAAGGTGCCACAGGCAGGGGCCCCCTGGGTGCTCCCTGAGCTACATCCAACAGTGCTGAGTCCTTCAGGTTGGCCCTTCAATTCCCAGGAATGTGTTGCCTTCAGCTGGAGCTGAAGCCTCGGAGAGGGAAGTGGTGAAGGTTGTCGCTATGAGAACGTTATTTATTCTGCTGCTCATTGCTAAGCAACCCTGACTCACAGCCACGGAGATGCTGCAGTGCTGGCACCTCCTTCCCTTCTCCACTCCTGCCTCCTTGGAATGCTGAGGGTTCCCTCCTGCACCTCCAGCTCCTGTTTGGCTGCTCCTCCCACCTTCCCACTGCTCCCAGGGCACCTCCTGGGCCTGGGCTCCTGCTGGCACTCTGGGCTGCTTTGGGGGCAGGGATGGATGGTTGGTTGTTCAGCTCATTCCATGGGTTGTGCTGGTTGGTTTGAGGCCAGGGGAGCCAGGAGTGCCCCCAGCCCAGCCCTGGGCAGCACATGAGTGCCCCCAGCCCAGCCCTGGGCAGCATGGGGTCCTGCAAGCCCCCTGGCACAGGACCCAGCCCTCATCTGCTGTACCAAACACCAGCCAGGCCCCCTCACTGCCCTGTGCTCCTTCCAGAGGGCTGGGATGTTCCTGCAGAGCTCCTGACACACTGGCCATGGAGAGCCCTTGGGTGCTGCTCCCCTTCACCTGAGTCTGCTCTCAAACCCCCTCTTGGTGCTGAACCAGAACCATCTCAGTCCACATGACCCACAGTCCTCTCACCCAGGGGCTTCAAGACTTCATTTCCCTGCTCTGGGAAATGTCTCAGTGCTTCAGTCTGAGACCTCCAACACCTCATTTCCTTACCCATGCCCCCCTCCCAGAGCCTGTTCTCACATCCCAACAGCTCCACATCCAGCAGCACCCACTGGCATGGGAAGGGAGCAGGGATGGGAGAGCAGGAGGGAGCAGGGATGGAGATGGAGGAGCAGGGATGGAGATGGTGGCAGAGCTGCCCTACTTTAATGCTATTTTTGAGCTCTCTAAACTCTGGGACTGTGACATGGCTCATGAGGCTTCCCCACATCCAGCCTCCCACTGCCAGTGTTACTGACCCTCAGCTCTGCCGGCATTATCTTGCTGTCAAACTACAAAAAAACCATCTAATTTTAATGTATTCAATGAGAAATGCAACTGAACTTCCAGAGCTCCCACTCCCAGATATGCCAACTCGAGTGATACAAAGTTTTGCAATTCAAAAAGCATTTCTTCCCCAAATTCACTTGGATATATTCACTCCAAAACAGTGGCCTCATCTACACCACGCTGCATTTGGGGGATAATCACAGTCCATTTGGGATTAAATCAGTCCCACAGGCTCCACATTTTATCAGCACACCCTTTGAAACTCAGTACCAAATGGCACAGGTTTGGTTGAGGGTCGTTGTGAACAAACCCCAGGTGTGGACAGGTTTGTTTCCTCTCAGGGGGTGGCAGATCCAGTAGCTCAGAATGGCAAAGGGAAGGTCCCACCCTGTCCCAGGAGCTCCTTCTGCAGGCTCCAAAGCTCCTGGCAGGGATGCAGCCCCTGCTCCTCCTCAGGCTGGGAACATGCAGGACTCCACTTCCCATCAGAACTAAAGTCAGAGATGTCCCAGCCCACCCAGATTCATGATATTAATAATTCTTTTGCCTATTTTCTATTCAGTTTAAAGATTCAGGAAATCCATAGGTGCCCATAATTACCCCAGGAAAAAGCAGCTGTACAGCAGAACAAGCTGCTTTCCCAGTTTTCCCATTTTCCTTGGAATTACTGAAACATGAAATCCTGCAATGGGTTGGGTTGGAAAGGACCTCAAAGCCCACCCAGTGCCATCCCTGCCATGGGCAGGGACACCTCCCACTGTCCCAGGGTGCTCCAAGCCCTGTCCAGCCTGGCCTGGGACACTCCAACTCAGAATATTCTGAGGCCTCTGAACTTCCAGGGCTGGGGCAGCTCCTGTGGGCACGTGCTGGGCACAGGAGCCCCTGTCACAGTGCTCAGGTTTGACTGATGGGGAACAAACAACCCTTTCCTGGGCTCTTACAATTCGGTGCCTCTCTCTGCTTTGGGGTTTAGTTTAAAGATTTACTCCATGGGGGTTTTTCCTGAAGAACAGTTAAAGCACATCCGTTCTAGATGTCCAGGTGTCAGTTCAGCCTCCAGGAGCACAGCAGGACTCAGGACCCTGCTAAGGACAGCAGGAGGGGGGCCCAGCACCCCAACCCCCTGCCAGGGCCCTGACCCACAACTGCAGCACTTCCAGCAAGGACAGAAACGAAATATCCTGAAATCCAGGTGGGAAGGAGAGTTCCATCCCTCCAGGGTGCAGGTCGGCAGGCACAGCCCCCCCAGGCAGACCCCCAGGGGCACACAGCGCTCCTGACCAAGGTCAGGGACATGACCACTTCTTTTGGGCTAAAAAATAACATCTTGGCCTAATTTTCATGATTTAGGGGTGCTTAGTACCTGCTTTCTAATAAAGGGAGCCCTTCAGTTCCCAGGGAGCACCACAGCCCTGCAAGTCTCTGGTCAGACACACCTGGGGGAAAGGAAATCTTGCTCGTTTTAGCAGCGTCACCAAGCTACAAAAATGGAGTTTATAATCTCCTGGAATGCCCACCAGCCCTTGGGATACACTGACCAGCACAGCCCATGCTCATCAAAGGAAAACACACAGTTTTACCAGTGAAAAACGGGAGTACCTCACCTGCTGGGGCTGCCCCAGCCAGCCAAGCCCTGCAGAGCCATTCCCTGGGAGACAAACCAAATAATAACCACAATAACCCAAAGCAGCAGCTCCTTCTTTCCACTCCACCTGCCCAGCCCTGCCCTCAGTGCCTGCCCAGGCAAACCATGGGGCTTTTAGTGGGTGTTTAACATGTCCAAAGCATGTGTTTCTAATTAAAACAGAGTTGGACATCCCGGGGAATTCACAGCCCCCACAGCTGACTAATACACTGTCTCCAGAGCAGCTGAAGAGACAAAACTCACAAAAATAATAAAAGCAGCTTGTGGGGGTTTTTTTTAATCCACAGACAAAAGAGCTTTAGATAAAGCTGGACACTAAGCACCCATTACTGGAGTCTCCCACTGGGGCTTTCCTCATTAGCAAGGTGGCCTTTCCCAAGCACAGAGTGCAGAACAAAGGGATTTACAGAACCAGGAGCATCAGAGAGTTCCAGGCAGGGAAATGCGAGTTTGTGCTTCTCTGGGTGCCCTCCTGGCATGAAACACAACATTGACCTTCTGCCTGGGGAACTGGGGAACCCAAACATAGTTGGTTTCCTCTTCTCCCACTTACTGAGCTTTCTAAAGTAGAATTTAAGGCACAGATCAGGTGAGGAGACCCCTGTTGAAGGCCCCAAACCCACCCCTTCTGTCCCAGCAAATGTGAGAACCACACACAGAGGGGTTTCAGTTTTGCTCCAGTCTCAGGGCCACAGTTTGGAACCCAAGGTCCCAAATTTAGGAGAGAGATAATCTGGTCCCATTTCTCCTCTGTAGCTGCAGGAAGAAGCTGCAGGAGCTGCTCCAACACATTCACGAGCTGTGGAAGAGGAAACCTGTGGGCAGAGCAGGGCCCAGGGTGGGCAGGGAGCCCCGAGACTGTGCTGGGGCTCATCCCATGGGGACCCTCTGGAAGTCCCCACAGAGGGAAGGGCAAGGAGAGTGGAGGGGTTGGGTTTGGCTAAATCAGAAAGGTTTAAGAGTTAAATTACAGAATTGATTGTTTGTGGGGCTGGAGACAGGCAGGGCTGGCCCTCCAGGAGGGTGCCAGTCTGGCTGCAGGGAATCAGGGCAGGAGCAGCCAACCCACAGAGGATGGAGGTCCAGCAGCAGAGGGACAAGAGGCACAGCAGATTTAGATCCAGCCCAGGAGGGATGAGAGAAGGAAGGAGAATTCCCATTGAAAGCACAATAAAAGAGGCTCAATAATGCATCTTGCTCAGACAAATGAGTGGGCTGGGCTGGGCCCCTCAGCAGCAGGGCACTCTCTGCCCCATTTAGCCCATAAAGCCTCACCCTGTTGTGTTTACATTGCAATATGTGGCAGCTCAGGTTGTTTCCCTGACCTCTTTTATGTTCTGCTCAATATTGTGCTACAGTGCCCTGCACAAACAGGCACAAATACAGCCTGGAGCAGCAGGAGAGAGGAATGGATGCTCCTTAAACAGGATTTTCTGTTTTCAGATTCTGTTAAGGACTATGAATTGAGCTTAAACATCTGAGTAAGACTCAGATGACCCATAAATACAGAATTAATACACCTAATTAAGAGCCAGGGTGGTACATTAATGGATGAGCTTGGGCACAACAGGAGCTGTGAAAAAAACACCAGAGGAATACAAGATGCCAAAGGCCTGGGGAGGATTGCAAAGGACATGGGATGAGGCTGCCCAGTGGCACCAACCCTGGCACTGGAGAAAACAGGGAGGGCAATGGGGCCACTCCCGGGTCAAGGCTGTGCATGGGCAGCGCTGGCACACACAGGGAAACTCTGTCCTGTCTGCTCCGAAATACCAACCCCTCTGAAGGTCCCAGAACCCCTGAGGCTGGGGAAGCCCTCCCAGCCCATGGAGCCCACCCTGTGCCCGATGCCCACCTTGTCCCCCAGCCCAGAGCACTGAGTGCCACGGCCAGTCCTGCCTTGGGCACCTCCAGGGCTGGGCACTCCAAACCTCCCTGAGCAGTCCCTGCCAGTGCCTGCCCACCCTTTCCAGGCAGAAATCCCTGCTGATGTTCCACCTGCCCCTGCCCTGGCCCAGCCTGAGGCTGTTTCCCCTTGTCCTGATGCACCAGTTGACTCCAAAATTGTGTTTAAAGCTCTCCCAAAGAGCTCCTGGTGGGTTTGAAGGCCCCCAACTCCTGCCCAACAGTTGCAGCCCCATCCCACACATGGCCACAAGTCCAGAGGGAAGGAAAACTGTGGCTACACATCCAAAGAGCCTGGAGAAGCCCCTTCCAGGGCAAGGGCTGGTGGGCACTGCCCTGCAGGAGGCCCTGCAGACACCCCCCTGCAGGGAGCACTGGGGGATCCATCAGGATCATTTATGACCAGAGGACAACCCAGAGGCAGAGCAGTGCTCAAGAGTGCTGGGGAGGACATTGAAACCAAACCCTGCCCAGAAAATGGGAGACAACACATTCCCAGCACAAGCAGAGGAGGGTCACACAAACCCCCCCATGAGCAGCAGGGGCTCCACAGAAAACAGGCAGGAACATGTAAATGTTAAACTCAGGGTTCCTTCTCCAGCCCTGGTAACTCAGGGACACTGTGGGAGCCTCACACAGGCAGGTGGCCCTGGGTGTGACCTGTGGCTTCGCCCTGATGAGGCAGGAGATGGAGATGGATGGAGAGAGGGAACCAAAGCAAAGCAGAGAAACAACCCAGAAAGGGCTGGATGGGTGAAATCAAGGGAGTATTTGGGTTAAGTGGGGTCAGAATATCAGGAGTGATCCCTGGACTCAGCACTGCTCTCAGGATTCACTCAAACTCTACAAAAAACCCCCAAAAAAGACACTGGATATTGCTCTGCTCTTAGGAGTGGGTTGGGTTGGGAAAACAAAACTCAAAGCCACGGGTGAGTTCCTGTGTCTGAGCCAGAGTGCAGAGTTTGGTATTTACAGGCCTTTGTGGCTCAGTGATTGCAGCATCACTCACTCCTCATCTCTGTGGTCCTCCAGGACCTTGGCCAGGGCAGAGCCTCCTCCAAACAGGTCCCCCCTGTGCTCTCCCAAGCCCTGCCGAGCAGCACTGAGCTACAGCAGGAGGCAAAAAAGAGCTTTGCCCTTGGCAAAAAGAGGGGGCAAAGCTAAAGTGTCTGGAAAGGGAGCTGGACGTGCCTGGAGAGGGAGCTGGACGTGCCTGGAGAGGGAGCTGGACGTGCCTGGAGAGGGAGCTGGAAGCAGAAATAGAGGACCAAAAATCAGACTTTGACTTGCACAAGCAGGAAACTGAAATTTTCCCCCCAATAGGTAGAAAAATCCCTTCTGTTTCAGCAGGAAAATGCTTTCCAAAACCCATCTGGAAAAACATCAGGAGGTACAACAAGAGGCCAAAAACCTGCCCAGAAGATGGAAAACCAGAACACACTTCTGGATCTCTGTGCTGTCACCAGCAGAATTAATGTAGAAGTTCAGTCCCAGCTGCCACATTCCCAGGGCTGCAGGTTTGGAAGGTCTTTGGGGTGAAATCTCTCAGTGGCTGAAAGGGCAGAACACTGAGAAGGGAGTGGTGAGAAATGGCCTCCCAAAAGGTGCCCATGAACGAGGCTGAAGGGGCAGTTTCTCAGCAGGGCTGTGGGTCTCACACCAGGGGGTGCCAAGGGGGGTGGGATTTGTCTCCTGGGGGACTGTCATTGCAGATTGGGTTGGATTTACAGTGAGACACGATGAGAAAAATAACCCTTGGGGGGATTAGAGGGCCCTTGCTAACAAAAAATAAGTGTTCTAAGGCAAGGAAATGGGAGCACCATTAATTAATCCATTTGAGACAATTCCTTTAGTTATTAAACAAAGCAATAATTATTTCTATGTCGTTGCAGAAGGAAGTAAAGATGATAAATCATCTAATGAGATTTTTACTCATGACTAAATCAAGCACAAGTGACCTGAACAACAACAGAGGAGCTGATTTTAATACTGGAAAACATTTTAGGGCCACAGAGATGCTCCAGGGCTGGAGCCCCTTTGGAGCCAGGCTGGGAGAGCTGGGGGGGTCACCTGGAGAAGAGAAGGATCCAGGGACACC
>JAWWLY010000376.1:0-12461 GCA_035041215.1 Gymnopithys bicolor | reverse complement strand
TAAAGAGTGGCGTGATTATTGTGGAGGAAACCCCCTCCTCCGCTTGTGGGTAAACATTTTGGTTTTTGCCCCTCAAAGTGAGACATATGTATGTGTATATAACCAGAAACAGAACAGAACAAACAGCAATACTGTAACCAAAACTTTCAAACAAATCAAGTCCTGTCTCTGCCTCTTTGGTGCAGTTGTATTTACAGACAGCAGGAGGCAATGCCACGCCTCTGAGGCAGCAGCCATGAAAGCCACTCATGGGCTCCACCAAGGCAAAGACAGTGACCAGGGGGCCGTGCTGGTTCCAAAGCCCCTGTGGGAATTGCAGCCACAGGAAATGGGCTCAATCCTTTCCCATGGGCAGCGTAAAGACCATCTCCTACCATCCTTTGTCCAAAAGCCTTGGAGGGGTGGTAGGTTTACAACTCCTCAGCAAATGGCGTTGGCCCTCATGGAGTCAGTAGTGAATCCAGGTAGTAGCAACTGCTCTCTCTCCAAAGAACAGCACAGGGTGAACGGAGTCAGGGGTTGAGTTAGGGGAGCTCCCTCCAAGTGCTTCCACCAGCCCAGCAAACAGTGGCTGGCACCCACAGCAGCTGGAGGGGAGAAGTGTGACAAAAACCCGAAAAAACCTCTCTACCCGCCACCCCACCTCACCCAATCCTCTCCCCAGCCATTAAGTAAGAACGCAAAGCTGTCAGCTATCCCTTTGTTAGCTGGTTCTGGGAGCAGGTAGTGGAGGCTGGTCTTCCGCTCCCAAACCTCTGTGTTGGTAAGGGAGAGAAAAAATTCCATGAAAGATTTTAAAATTATAACAGCATAAAAGTTTTAGGATAAAGAAATTACCAACTAATATAGTGGGCTTTTTGCTCAGTACTATCCAAATGTTCATAGAGAGTGGCAGCCTGAGAAATTTAGTCTAGCATATATCATCACTACTTAAACATCATGCTAAAGTAACAGGAACTGACTGGGGGAAAACAGCTTCTCAGGGAACACACCACACACAAGGTGGTAATCCAAAAAGCCTTAATTCATTAAGAGCACTGACTTTTATGGGGCCAGTTCTGGGAGGGGCTTGGAAGGGGTGGAAAATTAGGAAAGATTGGGTAAAACATCACTCAGTAAGGCATCTGAGGGAGCATTCAAGAACTAGGCTCGAGAGCAGAACAAACTGGATAATGGGCAACACAACCTGTAGAGGCTCAGGGATTGGGGCTGGAAGGAAGGAAGAGGCAGGTGCCCTTCCTCCCACGTGGTGCAGGGACAGGGCTCTGGGAAGGGCTGCCGTGGCTTAGATCTGCCAGTAGGCTCCAGATGCTAGAGTCCCTGTGTGATGCCTATGCTGATGCACCTCTCCACCCCCCTCCAACACCCGTGCCACTTGTACAGGCGCAGCAGTGTTCCCTGGTGGTGGCAGTGGGGGAATACGCCAGCCATGCTGTCTCTGCTGGCACTGGTGCCACCTGCGCAGATGAGGTGGTGTTCCCCAGCAGTGGCGGGGTGGGTCTGTCCGCTGCCATGGCAGCAGTGGGAGTCAGGCAGCCCTGTGGCAGGGGATCACACCAGGCAGGACCAATCCAGCCCAAGAGAGATGGCACTGGCGCCTCCCGGTGCCAGGGCTCCTTAGGAAAAACCTCAAGGGGACGCACAGGGGAAGAGGAATATGAGATGATACAGAAACTGTGGGGGAAACTGCAAAATCAACACCTAAACTTCTGGAGCTTGAGATTCAATTCCCACTCATTCTGCTTTTTTCTGTCCTTCTCTATCCACTGCCTGCGACATTGTTCCCATTATTCATATGACGTTTGGTTCCCTACAACTCCCGTTTTTCTGTTTTCTAGGACAGGGTATGCTTGAGTTGACCTGCGAGCTTGGACAAAGGTTATTAAACTTGGAGAGATATAGATAAGGAGTAAGACTACAAGCAAACCTATTAACAACAGCTTTGCAGAAAAACCTTTGTGGGGTAACCAGTTGAAAAGGTCATCTTCATAGATCTCTTGGACGAGAGAATGGAACCCATTAATGCGGGAGTGGACAGGTTTAGAATGATCTGAACAATTAAGACAGCACAGTCCTTCAAATTCTTGGCAACCATGACTATTTATCAATAATAGCAGATCAATAACAGCTCTGTTTTGAAGTGTGGCCCTTTTGGGTTTTTTCTGTCTATTAATTTTTCCAAGGCTGCACTGGTTGCATTTGCTTCCTTGGCTAACCAGTACCCCCTTTTTGTTAATAAATTGAGGGCACATGTAATGCCAATTGCAGGGATTCTCGCACTGCCCAGGATGTTTTTGTTATGGGAACAAAAATTGCATGTTGGAATCACATTCAGTGATAAAGTCACATAGATGTTGCATTTTTGCAATGGGGTGCTGCAGGGCTGAAGGTAGTTGTGGAGCAAGCTGGTTTGGCGTGGACTGTGTTGTTTTAGGTGGGGAAGCTACAGGTCAAATTTGTTTTTTCTTATTGCAAAGTATCTGAAGGGAAGAGGAAAAACCTTGCCATCGCCTCTATACTCTGAGGAGCTCCTTCTGCTGGGGGTATAGTGGCTTTTTATTCCTCAGGGCTTTTTGGATTTTTTCTGGGTTGACCCTCCTTTTAATTATTTTCTTGGGGAGACCTGCTGGGAGGGAAGCAATAAGATTGTTTGGACTTAGGAAGGTCAGCTTCCCAAAAGTGCAAGGTCCACCAGCATCCGATCTGGGGATGGTTTTCCAGACACAGAAACTGCAAATCAAAAGTATTTCCATAGGGAGAATAACAGAGTTAGCAGGGGAATTAATTAGAAATGTAATTTCATCCTTACACCAAAAACTAAAATTTGAATATGCCCCATAACATGTGACATCAAAAAGCCATGAGGGATTGTGATCATCTGTACCAACAAAATAAAAACAAAGAGGGGAGATATAACAACCAAATCATTCCAATTCTTCAGTCTGCTGCCACTGATAACCAAATACCTTCTTAGCAGATGGAACTTCTAGAGTATGTGTGAAACAGTCTGCAATGTGTTTACTATACTGATCAGGATCATTGCAACAAGGTGTATACTGGTATCTAAAATGAACCCATCCTTCAGGCATCCATGGAATCCCTACAATGCTGGTTTTAAAGGGACTAGAAGAGTCAATGGTAGAAAGGCAAATGGTGTCTAGATTTAAGGACTGTACCAGGCTTTGCCAAACATTCTGGTAAGGAAGCATTACCCATGTTGGAAGTGTTGGGAATACGTGTGAGGGAGTTGCTGATCAACAATGGATTGTGCAAGGAGAAGGATCAGGATTATGAAAATGACATTCATTCCTCCAATGAGGTGTCTCCTTTGCTGGTTTCAATCCGATCTCCATGATGTAGCTGGATGCATCTTGACGGGATCCACAACGGGCCAGTCCCTGTGGAAACACAAACATGTCCCCTCCCCCAAGTGATGAAGGGGACAGGGCCAACCCATTCTCCAGTTATAAGATCTGTATAGGTCACTGTGGCTTTTTCATTTACAATGCTGTTAGGACCCTAAAAGTGTCTCTGGATTGGAGAAGTGTCCTGTTCTAACCTATTTAAGAAGTTAAGCACATACAGAGCTTAGTTTGTGTCTTTTGAGGCCAGCAGTCATACCTTGTTGTTTTATTAACATATTAACATATTTTTAAGTGACTGATGTGCTTGCTTAACCATTATCGCTTCGCCTGTTGGTGAATGAGGAATTACAGTTATATGAGAAATTCCCCACAAGTTAAAAAACTACTTCATTGTGGCAGATGTATAGGCAGGCCCATTACCTTTTTAACAGTCTCAGGGATGCCTAGAATTGATATTACAGTTAAGAAATGTCTCTTGGCATCCTGTAGCTACCACTGCTCCTGAACAGGTGTCAATGAAAACATGGACATATTTAAGTTTCCCAAAAGGGGGAAAATGGATGATGTCTGACTGCCAGAGGTTCAGGGGGTGAATTCCTCTAGGATTCACTCCCTCTGATGGTATAGGGGTGACTCTTTGGTAGTCAGGACACGCAACAATGATAGTTCTGGCTTGTGTAAATATAAATCCAAAGATCTTTTAAGGGATTTAGCATTTTGGTGAAAGAAACTGTGGGAGAGTTTAGCTTCTTCCAGATTGTTGGTGAACCTGACTGTTTGTGCCTGTATGTCTGTGCTTGCAATCTGATCTGCAATGCAATTCCCCTCTGTAATAGATCCGGGTAATAAGTTATGTGATCTAATATGGATGATGTGGTATGAGTGTGTGCGGTTATTAATCCTATGTAACAATTGCTTGAATAACTGAAATAACTGTAAATTAGAAATGTCTTTTAAAAATTAATTTTCTATTCGGCGGACCACACCTACCACATATATTGAATCTGAGAAAATGTTCAAGGGCTTGGGGAACAACAGAAATGCTCTTAACACTGCAGAAAGTTCTGTTATCTGTGAAGATCCTTCAGGAACATGAACACCACTGTCAAAGGTTCAAACAAAGAAAGGTGTGTGGGGTGGGGAGGATTCCTTCAGGGAATTTTTCTCACACCACCAACACAAAGATTTTGGGCATTGAAGTGCTAGAACTGAGAACAAAGTGGTTAATGACTCTAGATTCCAACTTAATGGAGGGGTAGAGGTGAGAAACACACACCCAGCACCTGGAAGGGCGAGAAGCTCTTTCCTGGGTGCTGGCTTCACTTTGGTTTGGGCAGCTACTGGGAAAGAGCCACTGTTAGCTAAGCTGGTGAGAACTCCTCTGGCTCTGCTCTTTGCCTTCTCCCCTACATCTCTGGGTACCCTGAGCTTCAGAGAGAGAGAGAGAGAGAGAGAGAAAGAGAGAAGAGAGGAGGGTCACAGATGCTTTGGGACACACTGCTGACCTTTTTTTTCCTGGGGACTGACTCTGACTGCAAGAAGATTTCTGGCAATTACCACCACTCCTCAACTCCCAGTATTTCCTTCTTTTGAAAAGAACAGGGAGAGAGAGTCTGCTCTTCTCCCATGGAAAAGACTCTATCCTCATGAGTCATATACCCTCCCCTTGTCTCTGCCTCACTGGGAGAAGACTGAGAATTCACCTTGCAGCCAGCTGAGGTGTGACACTGCTACTGTCCATAAATATAATTGCACCAGGAGGAACCTGCAGTTTTGGGGGATCCTTTTTTTTTTTTTTTTGGTGCTGGGGGAGTAGTCTGCTATGGTCTGTTTATAGTTGTATCTATATATCTAGTAGTTAAGAATAGTTATCCTTCTTATATAGATTTTCTAATTAAAGTTTCTTCTTGTTTGTTTGGGGTTTTTTTATTTAATAAGGGGTGACATAGTTATTGAAGAGAAATCATCTCCTCTGGTCTTGGTAAACATTTCAGTTTCCCTCAAACTAAGACAATCATGCACCCTATCATTTTCCTTTTTCCAGGCCACCACTACTTGATGCGTTCTACCTGAGCCATCTGTAAAAACAGTTTGTGCATTAGCTAGAGGAACAGGTGAATAGTTGCTTTTCAATCTGGGTTGAGATAGGGATAGAAACTGTAAAAAAGAATAGCAGGGAGGTTAATCAGCAACTGTCCAATAAAGTCTTTGATGGCGATCTGAGAATCAAATTAGTTAGTTTGTAACTGTGATAATTGAGATTTAGACAATGGAATAGGAATGAAATCAGGTTCCTTTCCCAAGAGTTCCCAAAGTTGCACTCTTCCTATGTGACAGACCTCAGAAATCATCTTGGGGTGGGTTGTGATGGATTTAGTGAACTGAAAACTTAAAAAGACCCATTCCCATAACAAGAACATCTTGTGCACTGTGTCCACCTGACCAATCACTCCATATGGCTCTCTTTCTTCTCTAGCAATGACTAAGGGAACAGGCAAGTTTTCTACTATTCTTCTGCTTTGGCAGTTGGTTAACCTTCAATATACATCTTCTAGGACTGCTGTCACCTCTGGTGTTAATTTCCTGGAAGAGATTAAGCTTGCATTGCCCCTCAGAAATCAAAATAACAGCCTCAGCATCTCTGTTGTTTCTTCCATTCTCCTTCAGTTCTTGTACTCTAGCTGCAAGGACACAGGTGGGTTTCCCGTCCCATCGTCCCATGTTTTCTCCATGTTTGGCCAGGAAGTACTACATCTCAGTTCATGAGGTCTATCCACTTCCTCTGGTTGGGGGGCGTCTGACTCTGACTTCAGAGATTCTGATTCGCACTGGTGCCACTTGGAGACTTTCCCTAATCTCTGCTCTACTCTCCTCTATAAATTTCCTCTGCTCATTCTTTACCTCTGCAGGTAGCATCTTGAGACTCTCAACCAATGTCTCTACAGCAGAAATACAGGCCTGCTGTGGGTTGTGGGTCATGCCTTCGTATATCCAGAGCTTATTTGCTACAGAGCCCACTGTTTCTTGGTTCTCTTCCCTATACATGGATGCCACGAAATTGATGTGTTCAGCTGGCCCCTGATGTGAAAGGCTCCACTACATGTGACCTTGTCAGGGTCATTATTGGTTTGCCCACCCCTTCCAAAAAGCACATCCATTGTTGCCATCTCCCTCAGACATAGAATTCCTTCTTCCATGGTCTTCCAAGTCTTCTTAATGTGATGTTCCTGCAGGATTTTTCTAAACTCTTACACTCATTAGAAATTGTGCCCAGAGTGAAAGGGGCTTTGATTCCCTTGCAAACACCTATTCAATACCCACATCCTGGGCCAGAGCCCCCCAGAAACCTGGCTTCAGCACCATCCAGTTTTAAGGTTTCACCCATAAGGTCCCAAACTCAGATCAAGCAAGTCAGGGTGGGCTCTCCTGTGTGTCGGGCAATATCTCTCCATAAACCATGGAGGTTATCAAATGACAATGACTCGATGATGACCTCTGGCTCTGGGTCTGCTTGCTGTGAAAGTGCTGCTACCACCTCATTGTCCACTGGATGGACTGATTTAGTCTTATATTTCCTTTTCTGGATAGGGGCAACCTCCATAAGCTTGGACTGTCCTCCTGGTTTAGCCCCATCCTGCATCACTGTGACATCAGGGGTTTTACCCTCTTCCTTTTCCCCCTTCACTGGGCTGGGCTTCTGAGTGCATTCTCGAAAAGCCCTGGCCCTACCTTCAAACATACTGTAGGCCACAGGGATACAACCTTGCAGAAAAACCATAAAGAGCAACATATCTCTAGCATCTAGAGAGAATTTAACCATCCCAAAAGCCGTTGTAGCAGACCTGAAGGGGGAGTGGATGAAAGGTTGGGAGACAACACTCCCCTTTGTTCCTTCCCAAGGGTCAATACTATTATCACTAAATCCCCAGAGGTAACAAGTTAGCTTAGGGCAGGAATACAGCCTTGAGAACACCATCCAAATGACACCCACAAGTACTGAATTCATAACACCATAAATCCAAAGTAAGAACTCAATAATAATTGTGGCTATTTGAGTTTTACTCATCGATTTGTTGATAAGACTTAAACCTGCCGCTCCTTTTGGCATGAATTTTTACCAACAAAAAGCCAATATATTATACAGGATGGTCCTGATGGACCCTAAACTCAATACACACATGGTGGCTCAAGAACAGTTATCCTTCTTTGTTCACAAGCCTCACATGTTGGGCACCAAAATATATCTTGGTTCAAGGGGAAAAACCGAAATGTTTACCAAAAAGCAGAGGAGAGGATTCCTTCACAATAATCATGTACTCTTTATTAAATTTAAGAAAAGGAACTTTAATTAGAAGGATAACTGTTCTTAACTAATATATATATATATGTATATGTGTATATATATATATGTGTAGGTATAGCTATAACTGTAAACAGACCAGAGCAAACCACTTCCCCAACACCACAAGTAAAAAACAAAAGAGAACAACCTCCCAAACAGTAGGTTCCTCCTGGAACAGTTATATTTATGGACAGAGTCAGTGTCACACCTTGGCTAGCTGCAGGGTGAGTTCTCAGTCTTTTTCCAGTGAGACAGAGATGAGCAGTGAGCACTCAGATGAATTCTCTCTCTCTCTCTGTGTCTTTTGTGCCAAACAAAGAAGGAAAGCTGGGAGTGGAGAGCTGCAGCATGTCCTGGAAAGCAGCTGTGACTCCTCTCTCCTGGCTCACTGCCGCGGTGGAGTGGGCAGCTGTGACACTGCTGGCGACAGTGAGGTTGGAGCAGTGGCTGGAGCCCCTATGCTGAAACCAGGAGAAACATCAGTGGCAAGAAAAAAAAGAACCAGCTCATTAAAAAACAGCAGCAGCGAGGAGCAAGAGAGAAAGGTTTCTCTCTGACACACAGCACACGCAGCTCTAACCTTTCCCTAGAGCTGTGTGTTGTCTCCAAGAACAAAAGAGACAGTGCAAACCCATTCCTTGCCACACCTTACCCCAGCCTGCCCCCCACCCAAACGATTAAGCAGTTAACTACTTCTTTTGTTAACTAATGGCATGGGACTTAGTGGCAGGGAGGGAATTTATATTATCATTCCAAACTACAACACAGTCTTTGATATCTATGATTATAATAGGCCAGTCAGATGGTATCAGGTTGGGTGATGGAAGGCCAGGCTGGAAAGCTCCCATAGGCTCTATTATCTTGGTAATTTCCCTCAGATCTTGCAGTAATCTCCAATTCCCATTTGACTTCCTGATGGTAAATATGGGAAAATTCCAAGGACTATCTGATTGTACTATACACTTTTTTGCCAATTGTTCAGAGACTAATAAATTAACATGCCACAGTTTTTCTCCTCATAAGGGTCACTGTGGTATCCAAATTGGCTTGTTGGAGAGGCAAGTAAGGGGAAGACATTGCGGGTCTCCAGCAGACCTAGCTATAAATTTGAAGTGGTAAGCTGCATTCCCCAATGTCCAATTGCATCTTTCCCCCAAAGGGTAATTTCAATATCCAGAATATATGGTCTAATAAATGCTATTTTTACCTCAGGACCTTCAACTAGCAAAATAAAAACACTCTGGAGAAGAGATTGCGCTCCTCCTACCCCCTGGATATCTGTGAGCATCCTCATGGTGTTCCACTCTGCTGGCCAGTATATCTGGGAAAAAATAGTGATGTCTCCACCTGTGTCCAATAGACCTTATACTGAAATAGAGTGGTCTGAACTAGGGAAGAAAACAACACATGTTAACATAGGTCTCTCCTGCAAAATCATTTGTGACCACTGCATCTTTGGGATACCATCTGGCATGTCCTTTGTTCTTACAGTGTTTGCTGCAGTAACCCCAGCAATGGGTAAGTGATCATTCACTTGCAGGGGTGGGAAGCGAGCTTTTACCATGACTTGTATAGCCCCTCTGCAGGGGTAGCTGCAAGCAGCTTGTCCTGCCTCCTCCCACCTCTTCAGACAATGTAGAGGTGAGAAACCATGTGCTTTCTATACTTTATATTTCATATCTTATACTTTACTCTCTTACAAAGCTTATTAAGCAGCTTTGTTCTATCTTTTTGCTTTGTGTTACAGAGAAAGTGGTGTGCAAGCTATTTTATTGCCCTGTGTTGCTGAGGGGGAGTCTAGATAAGTGTTTTGGTGGTTATGTTTCTAGTTAGTAGTTTTCTGCTGCTAATTTCTGTCTGTCATGAGAGTGGGATACTCTGCTGTATTTAAACTTAAGTTTAGTATGCTTGTGTCTGTAAAAAGTGTTTTGTGCCAGTTTCTTTTGGGGTCTTTTCTTATCAATTAAATACAATCTTGCAGCTAAATGTTATCATCAGTAACGCAAAACTCACAATAACTGTCACATGCTTGTATTAATAAATGTTATTTCGGGACCTGTTGTGGGGAAAGTTCTTTTCTTGCTGTTAAGTGTGGTCTCATAGCAGAGGTCAGAAACCCTTCCAACCTGTGTGCTATCCATGTTGATAGGCACTGTTGGGTCCATAAGGCTCTGATTTTCTGGAGATGCTTATATAGCTATTAAGTGTGGCTTAAGTGTGGTCCTCACAGGAAGGTCAAAAATCTTTCCAGCCTGTGTTCTGTCCAGTGTTCGACAGGCAGTGCTGGGTTCAAAAAGCTTTGATTGTTCTGAGGACGCTTACAACTATTAATACAGGTGGGACTAGAAATCTTTGCATTTCTGTCTCTTCCCCCTTTCATGTGACAGTTCCATTACTGGAACATTGTTCTGATGGCAGTACACAGGGAAGGCTTTTATGAGATTCAAAGCTGTTGAATCCTCAGCCTGCTGCGCCAGTGGTGGGAAGACGATTTAGCCCCAGTAGGGTGTGGTAGACCTGGTCACTGGGCAGCACAATCTTGGACTAGATGTTTACAACTGAATCTATTGTGATTTACCCAAGTCTCCGGTGGAGGGGGAGGGATCAGATCAAGGCTGCTGCACCTCTGGGAGAAGGGACTATCATCACTGGAAGTGGAAGAAGCCCAGTTGCCAGCTTGGTTTTAGTCCCAGGAGCTATCAGTTGCTCTGTTCTCCTGGAGGGCGGGCTGAAAACGGGAGAGGCGTGTGGGGTTCGGACCAGTCCCGGCTTGGCTCTGGCACAGCACGGGGGGGCAGTGGCGCCATGCAGTGTGGGACTGCCTTGTCTTCCTGGGGATGGGGGCTGCCGGGCTGCCATATGGGTAGTTGTGCGGAGCCCTCTTGTGAATCACCAGTACTGTGGCCTCCGTGCGCTGCATGACACGGGAGAGAGGAATCATTTTGGTGGGAATTGCGGCCATTTTGTCTTGGTCTGTTGCGGTGAGAACCACCATCTTGGCTCTGTTTGTGAGCATGCAGCACACGTGGCAATGCTGAAAAGATGTTTACTTGCCCTTTTTCTTGTCCTCATGGGGTCTCAGTACTATGACCACAACTACTAACTGATCCTTCCTGGTATTCATCGGTCAGAATGGCCAAAACAGCTCAGAAAACAGTGGCTTCTGCTGGCTATTTTTCGCCCCCCTGGGTGACTTGTTACAGTTTAAAGCCTAGTCTGTCCCACTGGGGCTATGGAGTATGTTGCAGGATCACATAGGGTATTTTTGCGACCCACTTAACTAATGATGCAAGAGAAGATTTGTCGAGAGGGTGGTTGTGGCAATGGATTAGATATTTAAGCCGGCATACCCCTCTTGCTCTTTATTTCAAAGTCATCTAAGCACCCATCATGGGGCTTAGAATGGATTTCAGGGTAAGGGGGGGCGATGCAGGATACCACTGTCACGGACTCAACTTTTTCGTAGGTCTATACTTCTTCTCACTATCACAGCTGGGCTGTGGGGTTCACCATTTGTGCAGGAAGCCTCGCCATTCTGCTGCTCCAGCCCATGGGACTTCGTGGAGTGTTCGTCACAGAATAATTCTCTTTTCAATCCCAAGTTCATATGTCAATTAAAGGGAACCGATCAGGGGAAAACGGCTTCTCAGAGAACACACCACACACAAGGTGGTAATCCAAAAAGCCTTTATTCAACAGGAGCGCTAACTTTTAAGTGGCCAATTCTGCGAGGGACCTGGAAAGAGTGGAAAATTGGAGAAGATCGGGTAAAACATCAGTCAGTAAGGTATCTGAGGGAGTGTTTGTATTGTAGAGATCTGCTTTAAACTGTTGCAGACAGAACTACTTGATTTGAATATTCCCTTGAGCAAAATTAAAACTCATACAAGTTATCTGTAAATACCAAAAACTGATTTTATTAATTGCTAGAGAGATGCAAAAGAAAAAGAGGAAAAATAAGAAAAAGTCAGAAAAATGCTTAAGATTACTTTTTAGAAGCGGAGAAAAGGTTGCCACCACAAAACGATTACCTTTGTGCCAGTGTGAGTGGGGGAGGGGGGCAGAAAAAAGCAGATTCTGTCTTTTTCCTTTCTTTGTGTGTCTCTCTCTCTGTGTCACAATTCGATGTTATCTCTTAGCAGCAGGAGGGCAAGTCTTTTTGAAATGCAGGATGCGTGTTTTCACCCCTCATGCCGTGTCCCAGACGAGACTGGCCTCCAGTTCAGCTGCAAAATCTGCCATTATTTAGCCTTTAAGAGAAAATACAGTGAAAGGATATACCTCACGCATGCAGTCTCAGTCTTTGTCCAAGTTAGCAGAGGTCCTCTCGAGATCGGCAAGCTGGTGGTGGTAGAAGAAAGTTGAGGCCAGTTGAGAGGAGAGAGCAAAAGACACTAGGTAAGGTTTCCCAGTTTTCTCTTTTCTCTCTTTTTTCCTCTGATTTCCGAATCCATCTTCAGGTCTCTACAGTGTCTTGCGATGGCTGTACGTGACTTTCTGGCATGTCTCCAGTCCAGATGTTCAGAAAGATATAACAATGGCAGGATTTTTTGGCAGGAAACATCTCCTTGAGAAGATTTTTGTGAAAAGCTGACAGAGGGTTTTTCTAGGATGTATTGATAGTGATGCCGAAAGGTTTCTTTGATTTTTCAATTTTCATATTTTGTAGATTTTAGGAACACAGTAAATGTAATGTTGTAGATTTTAGTGAATTAATATTTAGCAGCTTGTAGCATAAAATCCTTCTATCTCTA